>JASDQU010011827.1:68908-81116 GCA_032191745.1 Picea mariana | reverse complement strand
CATAACTGTGCAAATGAGGATCGAACCCGTGAAGCGGTCGACCCCTTTTGTAAAATATTTAGCTCTAACTAAGGAAGTTAAGTGGCCACGGGAAGGCGCATTGAGATAAAAGTTGTAGTCTAAAGAACATAGATAGAACATGAGTAACGCGCTACCATTTTGATATATATAAAGGCAGAGAGAAAATATGAACAAAGAATCAATGTTACGACATCTATATATATATTTGCTTTATAATTTCATAGAAGGTATATTATGAGACAGAGGGTAACAAATTACACGATACATATTCATAGTGGAAAATTTGAATTGAAATTAAGAACAAAGAGTCGGGGATGGCATTTATAGATATAACTACACTTTATAAAGAAAACACAAAGTGAAAAAACTATGAGACAGAGGGACATTTGTTTCCGATACTCATTTGCTATAGAAAACACATAGTGCAAATGTTATGCAAATGTAATTTACAAGTTATATAGAGTAATAATGAAATTACACAGGCTGTATCTGCATATATTCACACAGAGTTAAAAATACGAATTCCACGGGGTGGAAAAACAAACACACAGAGCATAACTCTACAAAGAATAAAAATAAACCATACATTTTCTCTTTCATAGAGTACCCATTACGTTTGTCCACAAAATGATAACATAAATATTCCAGAACTTACTATAAATTTCACAGTGGTAATATATCATACGCAGGGTATAGATTTATGGGATTTTTTCACAGAGAACAAACAAAAATAGATATGGGTAATGGTAGGGTTAACATTGCTATAATGGTGGAGATAGGAGAATGTGAGAAGAGTAGCAACATATAACTGTAATACATTGTGACCACAATAGAACTGTAAGACACAAAGGTTTGAAGAGAACTAATCAACCCAAGATATACTCTAGCCCAGTATTGAGAACTAAAAAAAAAACCTAGAAGAGCTCCGGGAGGAAACAAATATAGAGGCGAAATGCTAATACGTTGCCAAACAAATCTTATCCACAAGTTACATAGTAGTGAATAAAATATGTTCTAGTTACCTGGCATTGAGAGGAACTCGACGGGTGTTCTTGTTCCATACTATTACCAGGGCCAAGTCTATTTTCCAAGTTGTTGGCCACACACAGAGAAGAACGTTACAATGACAACGCTGAGACACACACAACACAATAGTAGGGTTTTTTCATGAACATAGAGCCAAAGAGGGGAAAACGATTTCAGTCATGACGTCAAAACACTTCCAAATGGGGAGTAATGGTTGATGGTAACTCATAGTATCGGGGCCATGTGAAGACTCGAATATGGTGAGCCCGCATTAGACACGACTACCTAATCATATAGTTCAAATAGTACGATACAAACCTTCCTTTAATGGATATAGCAAGTTATTAATGCCTGCAGACCGATATGACATCTGCCATTAACATGGATTTCAAAACTTATTCAATGCTGGGACTTGTCATAAGTTGGGTTAGGTATAGGTTAGGACAGGGGAGGAAATGATTACAGAGTCGAAATGCTAATATGTTTGCAAACAAGTTTTATCCACGAGTTACAGAGTAATGAAGAAAAGAAGTTCTGGTTACTTGACACCAAGAGGAACCTGACTAGTGCTCATCTTCCATATTATTACCAGGGCCAAGTCTGTTTTCCAAGTTGGCAGCCACACAGAGAGAAAAATGTTACAATTCAAATGTTGAGATGCACACAATGCAAGGGTAGGGTTTTTTCGTGAACACAGAGCCAAAGAGGGAAAAATGATTTCAATGGTGACCTCGAAACCATTTACAATGGGGATTAATATTTGACAGGCACCAAAAATAATAGGGCCATGTGTTATAACCCTAAATTACACCATACATGCATACCTAGCATCATGCCAACTTACATGTTATCTTTGTCAGGCCATTATTGAACAACTCTTCTAAAAAACCATTTTTTTTAAGATGTACATGCCCTGCACCACTACTTCCCATGTACACATGCTTTCTCCACCATTACAGCCCACGTATACTCACAAAAAGCATGAAAAATAAAAATTGCAAAGGGATACAGGTTTTCAGGGAGTTACCTAACCATTTGACCACCCATAGTCGGTCACCCAACCAAATAACTATCTTTTTATCCTATAAAAGAAGGTGTTGGGGTCCCATTCCTACAGGAATAAAAATAGCAAAGAAACTATGCCCATTTCAATATCCCCCCTTTGCCCCAATATTTTGCAACCACATTGTGAGTTTGAGCTAGAATTCCCTTTTTCAACCCTTTTTCCTCCATTGCAAATCCTTGCCATTTACCTAGAGAGAACTGAAGAGGAGAAGAATATGTGGAAGCAGCTGGTGCATGGTGAAGAGTATCCTAGGACCGAGTTCGAGGAGCAGTTGTCAGTTTCATATTGTAAGCTACTTCATGAGATTAATATAAAGAAATACATTTTTTCATCCCGCCAAATGATGTCTTCAATCTTCATGATTTATTTGTGTTTTTGTTACGATATCTAACCCACTAATCCATATATAGAATGCATGCTTGTGGTTTCTTCTTTGTATTTTAGTGAATACAGGCTAGCCTTGGGAGGATATTTGTAGTCGAGAAACAACTGAGCACAAAGGGATCGATACCGGATGCGGAGTTTAAGGTAATCCTACCTGATCCCTATACTTTGGTTTTTATGTATGATTGTTGGGTAATGTTGAGGTAGTTTTTAAAAGTAGGATACTTTAGACATTTATCTCTTCCTGCACATTAGAACCCTAGTGTACTATGTAGGGGGTTTTCCCACTACATCAAAATTGGAGACCATACTGGGGAGACCTCTAGGGTTTTTTAGGGGATATTCTTTTTGGGCATTTTAATTGGTTTAATCTCATTTTTTGAGTTTCTATAAGTGTTTGAGCCTTTAAGGGATTATGGTCTTCCATAACTGTATTCCCTGCCTTGACAGCTAGATTGTTGCTTTTTTATTTTTAGAAAGTTACAGAGGTGTACGCGGCATGTAGTGGGTCTGCACACGTACATACACACCGTACCTTTAGACAACCCATGTACATACACATGCTTTTGAAGTGTCAGTAGCGTGCCTGTGTTGAGAAAATATTTTTTAAAAGAAGAGGCAATCATCCTCTTCACTGTCAGAAGTCATACTTCTCAGGGGTTTTCTTGATCTAGTCCTAGTCTCTGTTATAGTAGTCTTTAGCCTAGGTCTGACATGAGTATAGATTTTGTTCATCAAAGGTTTCTTGTGTTTTTTTTATTAGGTTTTTAGACAATATTGTGAGTCTTTTCTAATCTTCATGTTTGGTATTATCAGTGACTCCCTGCGATCCGTAGTGGGCCAGAAGTTATTTCTTGGTCTTTTCTTGTCTTCATTTTTCCCTTTTTCTCTTTAGAAGAGAAGAGAACAATTCATTTTCAAATTTCTTGTTTTGAAGCATAAAATAATAAAAAAAAAAAAATTCATTTATTTGTTTGGTAAAAGTAATTTCGGTTAGTTCCTTTATTTATCAAGGAAAAAGAAAGTTTTCTTAAGTTCTTTATTTGAATACTTAGGAAATTAAGTAGCTCATAGTCAAGTGAAATCTTGTTTTATGTTTTTCTTTACACATATTTGAGAAAAATAGTTTTCACAAGTTTGGTGAAAGAGTTTTAATTTGGCAAATCTTTATTTTTGAAGAAGAAAAAGTTTGTTTTTAGTTTCATCTTATGCTCTTCTCTTTCGTCTCTTAAAGAACATCACTGGTTTCACTTCTGTTCCCTTTGACTTAAGGCAACCATTAAAATTAACACTTAATTAAAAGTTATTAGACGTTGTGTTTGTAGGGTCCATCAATGTAGTCTAGGCTAGAGCATTGATTTAGGATTGGAGAGGAAACTCTTTGAGGCTACAAAAACAAACATAGGAGTCTGTGCTAGGGAGTTCTTGAAATTCTAGTAATAGTGAAATTTATCTGGGACTCCCCTCTAACACAAGGGCTAAACACGAGATCGCGTGCGGAAAGGTAGCGAAGATAACCCCTCCAAAGATAGACCAAGCATAGTGGGGAATGCATATAAAGGGCTTATGTTGGGATTTCGTTGATTGCATTTTCCACAGATCTTCGTGGGTCTAGAATCTATTCGAGGTCCTTAGTCATCTTTCAGAACACTTTCTTTCGATACCCTTGATAGGTTTCGGGCTTGATACCCTACTCATTGCGGTCCACCCAACTGACTATACCCGCCTGGTGATTGTTCACGCGTTGGCAACCTAGTTGCCTTTATCTTAGTGACTTACATAGGTGATTATGGGGGTATACCACGGTACCTAGGGCAGACATCGAGCCACGCTTTGCAAAGTATACTCGGAGGGTTCTTCCATATTCAAGTTTCACTTGCATGAGTAAGTTTCTCTAATGTTGACTGGTGTAACTGTTCTTCCAACTAGCTAGTGATCTTCTTGTCTTATATCATAGGAGCTTTTTCTAGCGTGTGATAGTATTTAACGTTAATAGAAATCCCTAGTGTGTCATTGATATTCTCTCATTATGGAGGATCAAGAGCCCTGTCAGTCCCGAGGGCTTCTTGGTTTGCCGTTGGTTAATCTGGAGCCACCCCCGCCACCACTAAGGTGAAGACTAGAATAACAAGGGGCTTTTGAGGTGACAGGGCCATAGGAAACTATGCCCAACCAACCTCCAAGAGGAGAACATTTGATTCTGGAGGAGCCAACCATTTCTGACCTTGGAGTGGAAGCTCTTGTTCCGTACAACCATCTGATCACCGATCTATCGGTGCACATCATCATACAGGTTTACCCTTACGAGCGTCAGGTAGTGTCACAAGCAACGATGGACAAAAATGATGCTAATTATTCAGGGAATCCTCATACTCCCTCTACAACTGTCACTTCATGGGGTTTTCCGCCTCCAAACCAACCGTCTCCGATCCAGACCACTAAGGTCTCAACCGCTTCTACCTCGGGCAATGATTCAATTATTTCTATGGCGGATATCACTTCTCCTTTCACCCATAGTGCGATAAGCCCTCTGTTCTCATACGGGATGCCTGACTTTGATAATAACTCTGTGCTTTCCTACTCCACTCTACAGACTTCAGGTCTAGGGGAAGAGAGCTTGAATGCTCCTCTGCAAGGATCCATGGGGGGAATTTTAGCTCCCTATAACACTTTCCCTTATAGAGGGGGTCATATACCTCCTTCGTCTCCTTCACTCGGGGGTGTGCACCAGCACTTTGCCAGGATGAACGCAAACTATAGTTCTCTTGGAGAAGGTAGTCAATGAATTCCTCCTTATAGCATGTCGATAGGTTAGACATCATTCTCTTTGTTCGGAGCATTTGGTAACAATGCATTCTCATCAGCTTCCATCTTGGCCAGGGGAAATCCCGGTTATGGACAACAAAATCCTATGCAAGGTACTATTCTGGCACAGGGGGAAAACTCAAGAATTCCTTCCTCATAAGGACCTCAGAATATATGGTATGGATCATTTCCCTCATCAGGGATGCTGACTGAGGGACGCCCCTTACATAGCCAATGGAACCCCGGGAAAGGATTAGGACCTATGCCCGTCGGATCGACAAGCAGAAAACCTTCCCAAAATCCTTGGAATACAACGCAACCCCAACTTTCGATGTCCTATTACAAGAGTCAAATGATGATAACTCAAAAAGTGCATAACCCATACACTAGCCATGGCCATGGTTATTACCAGAACCGTGACCAACAACCTAACTTTTCTTGGCAACCTGGTGCGAACCAAACTCCAGGCTCATTTTTCCCTAGTTATAATCAATAACCCAAATTACCATTTCAGGAAACTTTGCACTTGCCATACTTGACAAGGTTATTAAACAACCCATCTATCATGATTCACATTGGCCTCCTATGCCAACCAAGTTTCCTTTGGACATTTCAAAGTTCGAAGCTAAGCCCAGTGAAGATCCAGGCGATCATGTGACTACCTTCCATTTATGGTGCTCATCCAACTCATTCAGAGATGACTCAGTCCAATTGCGTTTGTTTCAACGCTCTCTCATCGGGAGTTCTGTGAAATGGTACATCGAGCTCGACCGCTCAAGATACTCTACCTTTAGGGAAATGGAAATGTTTTTTTTAAACCATTTTCAATTACCTGTGAGATACGACATCGACACTGAATTGTTGGCCAACTTTCAGCAGACAAAGACGAACCATATCTTAGATCAAATTCAAGAATGGAGATGACGAAAGAGTTTAATAAAAGTACGAGTCCCACCATCATTCCTACTTGAGTGGTTCCTTAAGTCTTTGGTACCTCGATTATCTAAAGACGTCACAACATCGGGGGTCTTTTCAGAAGAAGAATCGATAATGAGAGCTCAACAACTAGAGTTGATTTACTCTCAGTCTGGTTTACTTTATGAAGTTTTTCCAGATGCACTGGAGTCGATACTTGATAAGACCAGACAAATATGTGGACCACATGCCGATGGTATTGTTGGTTTAGCACAAATGAAGACCATTGATCATCTATCAAATCAATTACAACAATTGTCAATATAGCAGATAGTGGCCAGCCAGACCACTGGTTCGACTGCTCCCCCTACTCAAATGTCAGATGTACATAGTGTCCAATCGACAAACTGGAAGGCCACCCACCATCTTGATGAAAAGAAGAAACAATGAAAGAATGGTAAGGGGGATAAGAAAGCTACCAATAATGTTGGTGGGGGAAACAAATGAAAGAAGAAACCGAAGTATCTATGTAACCTTTGCACGAAAGACCATCCAATTCACCTGTTCTCTTAGCTTGTAGAGGTCGAACATTTATTGGCACAATAACAGCCTGTCATGTTAATAAACCCATATCCACATGGGAAAAATTCAACTCAAGCCTCTTCGAGCACTGAAGGGGGAAGTCAGGGACCCCTTTCGTCTTCGAGTAATCCTTCATCCACAAATGTGTATATGTTGAAAGGTAACGTTGATATAGAAACTAGGACATGTGACTACAAAATGCCAAACACCTCTGAGAAGGGTAAAGAATCTGAAAACCCACCTCTTCATCTCCAGATTGAGAGGATGTTGGGTGAAAAAATGACATGCATCCCAAAAGATGCGTTCAAGAAAGCTTCCCACAATCCAAATGCAAGGGCCGCCCATAACTACTCTGTGGTGGAGGATTTGTCTCAAACCCTTTGTGCAATGTCCAATTTGGAGGTCCTCCAGAGCTGCCCTTCCTAGAGAAAGACTCTCTTAGTTGTCGTAGGATCTGCTGAGACTTGTCATCCAGGAACAATCATTCTTGATACGACTGACTTAAAACCTCGTCTCCCTTACCATGTGGTGTTTCAGATAATAGTGGTTCACACCACGGAAACATTTACATGGAACATTTTCCGCATGGTGTTTGATGATGGCGCCTCGACACACATGATGTTGTTGTTGTGTAGGAAGGCCATTGGCCAACCCATTTTGTCGCCATCACCTACTCTTCTTACTGCTTTCGATGGTCATTCTTTCCGACCACATGGAATCATCCCCTCTTTCCTTGTGCAGTTAGGGTGGAAGACCGTGTACGTCGAGGTTGAAGTGGTCGATGCATCTCTCGACTACAATATATTTTTAGGAAGGAGTTACCATGACACTCCAACATCTCAGAAAAATTTGTACTTGCTAGACTTGACAAGATTATTAAACAACCCATTTGTCATGATCCAAGTTGGCCTCCTATGCCAATCAAGTTTCCTTTGGACACTTCAAATTTCGAAGCTAAGCCTAATGAAGATCCAGGCGATCATGTGACTACCTTCCATTTATGGTGCTCGTCCAGCTCATTTAGAGATGACTCAGTCCAATTGAGTTTGTTTCAAGGCACTCTCATTCGGAGTGCTACGAAATGGTACATCGAGCTCGATCGCTCAAGATACTCTACCTTTGGGGAATTGGCAATGGTTTTCTTAAACCATTTTCAATTACCTATGAGATACGACACCGAAACTGAATTGCTGGCCAACTTTGAGCAGACAAAGGCAAACTATATCTTAGATCAAATTTGAGAATAGAGATGTCGGAAGAGTTTGATAAAAGTACCAGTCCCACCATCATTCCTGCTTGAGTGGTTCCTTAATTCTTTGGTACCTCAGTTATCTAAAGACGTCACAATGTCAGAGGTCTTTTTAGAAGAATAATCGATAATGAGAGCTCAACAACTAGAGTTGATTTACTCTCAGTCTAGTTTACTTTATGAAGTTTTTCCATATGAACCATGGTCGATACTTGATAATACCAGTCAAATATGTGGACCACATGCCAATGGTATTCTTGTCTCAACACAAATGAAGCCCGCTGATCAGCTATCAAATCAATTACAACAATTGTCAATAACGCAGACAATGGCCAGCCAGACCACTGGTTTGGCTGCTCCCCCTACTCAAACATCAGATGTACATAGTGTGCAATCGACAAACTGGAAGGCCACCCAGTATCCTAATGAAAATAAGAAACAATGAAAGAAGGGTAAGGGGGTTAAGAAAGCTACCAATAATGTTGGTGGGAAAAAAAAAGAAAAGAAGAAATCGAAGTATCCGTGTAACCTTTGCACGAAAGACCATTCAACTCACCTATTCTCTTGGCTTGCAGAGGCCCAACATTTATTGGCATAACAACAACTTGTCGTGTTAAAAAACCCATATCCACATGGGAAAAATTCAACTCAAGCCTCTTCGAGCACTGAAGGGAGAAGTCAGGGACCCCCTTCGTCTTCGAGTAATCCTTCATCCGTGAATGTGTATGTGTTGAAAGGTAACATTGATATAGAAACTAGGACATGTGACTACGGAATGCCAAACACCTCTGAGAAGGGTAAAGAAGCCGAAAACCCACCTCTTCATATCTAGATTGAAAAGATGTTGGGTGAAAAAATGACACGCATCCCAAAAGGTGCATTCAAGAAAGCTTCCCACAATCCAAACACAAGGGTCGCCCATAACTACTCTGTGGTGGAGGATTTGTCTCAAACCCATTGTTCAATGTTCAATTTGGAGGTCCTCCAACGCTGCCCTTCCTAGAGAAAGACTCCCTTAGTTGCCTTAGGATCTACTGAGACTTGTAATCTAGGAACAATCATGCTTGATATGACTGACTTAAAACCTCGTCTCCCTTACCACGTGGTGTTTCATATAATAGTGGTTTACACCATGGAAACGTTTACTTGGAAAATTTTCCTCATGGTGTTTGATGATGGTGTCTCGACATGCGTGATGTCGTTGGTGTGTAGGAAGGCCATTGGGCAACCCATTTTGTCTCCGTCACCTACTATTCTTACCTCTTTTGATGGTCATTCATTCCGACCACATGGAATCATTCCCTCTTTCCCCATGCAATTTAGGGGGAAGACCATGTGCATCGAGGTTTAATTGGTCAATGCGTTTCTCAACTACAATATCTTTTTAGGAAGGAGTTGGACCTATGCTATGAATGTAGTGGTCGCTACATTTTTTTGGGTCCTGTTGTTTCCACACGAGGGCCAATTTGTTTCCATTGATTAGTTGTCCTTCTCCCGTCTTGACCCTTCATTGGGGGCATCCACAATCCCAATGATTGATAACCCTCAACCTGACATCGTCAACATAGGGGTTGGTTTTTTCCCACCATTGACGGGTACTTTCGATTACCCACCTCCTTCCGGCGATGTNGGGTCCTGTTGTTTCCACACGAGGGCCAATTTGTTTCCATTGATTAGTTGTCCTTCTCCCGTCTTGACCCTTCATTGGGGGCATCCACAATCCCAATGATTGATAACCCTCAACCTGACATCGTCAACATAGGGGTTGGTTTGTTCCCACCATTGACGGGTACTTTCGATTACCCACCTCCTTCCAGCAATGTTAAGTTCATATCGGCTGTCCCTGACCATCCTAAGGTTGAAAAATTTCAAGTCTCGTCTTTTTGTACGAATTACTTTGATGATTCGTGGACTCTTCCTTCCTCATCAACCATGATGGAAAGGACATGGCACCATGGCATGACCATGCCTTTTTCTGCGACATAGGTTGCGTACTCTATAGTCCAGCAAAATTCCACTGATCCCGATTTGACTCCCGCATAGGAATTAGATCTGATTCTCGATCCTATTTGGGCTCAAGTTTCCCTCACCGATACTTTTTATTTATACTTAGTATTTCCCTGAGACAAGGTGATCATTGACGCAATGACTAGTCTAGACAGACCCTGGGATAATCTCCATCACATATCTTATTTCCTCTTAGAGTTAAGAAGGATGGAAGCAGGTGAATTCACTCTAACTATGATTGGAGATAGGTCTTGTCCTATCAATCCTTTGGCTACGCAAATAGTTTACACTGAAGGAAATATGGAAACCATCGCTAAAATGATACCTATTGATATATAAAGAACCCCTGGCATCATGGAGAATGTCTCTGTCAGAGTAGACTACTCCCCCGAGGAGATTCGAATCTACAAGGATTTATTTAAAGAATTATGTGACATGTTTGCCTGGTCTTACAAGGAAATTCCAGTCATAGATCCAAGAATCGTCAAACATGAAATCACGACATATCCTTATGCTAAGTCGTTCCGGCATAATCTTCGTCTAGTTAATCCTATGAAAGAAGCAACTATTAAAGCTGAAGTAGAGAAACCGCTTGAAGCTGGTTTCATCTACACCATCCAATTGACTCAATGGTTGTCAAATCCCATTCCAGTCAACAAAAAACAAGGTACGATTCATGTATTTACGAACTTCCATGATTTGAAGAAGGCCTGTCCAAAGGATAATTTCCCCATGCCATTTATTAACCAGATAGTCGATGAATGCACAAGTTGAGAGGTATTTTCTTTCATGGATGGTTTTTCGGGACACAATCAGATACAGATCAAACATGAAGACCAACGCAAAACTTCTTTCATTTGTCTATGGGGTACATTCGCTTATTGGAATATGCCTTTTGGTCTGAAAAAATGTTGGAGCTACTTTTCAGCAGGCCATGTCTTCTACTTTCCACGATATCAAACACATAGTCGAGGCTTAGCTTGATGATTTAGCATCATGATGTTGTAAGAGAGTTGATCATCCCACACACCTCCGACTTATCTTGAGTGATGTCACTATTACCAGATTCACTTGAATCCAAACAAATGAAGTATTTGCATAACGTCGGGTCGTCTGCTAGGTTTCATAATTTCGAAAATAGGTATCATGTTTGATCCTCTAAAGGTTGAGGCGATAGTTCAGTTGCCTCCCCCATGCAAAGTCCCTCAGCTTCAGAGTTTACAGGGAAATTTTTTTTTTTTACGACATTTCATCGCAAACTATGGCGAGATCACAAAGGGTTTCATGCGTTTACTAAAGAAGGACGTTCCTTTTCATTGGGATGAAGTCAGTTCTCTTTCGAAGATTTGAAATGCATCCTCACATCTGCCCCTCTACTTCGGCCACCTAATTATAATAAATATTTCTTATTGTACTTGGCTATGGAAGAATCGCCCATCGGTGTGATCTTGGTTTAGGAGGATGATTTTTTTGAAGAATATGTGATTTATTGTCTGAGTCAAGGCTTGGTTGGACCAGAAATCAATTATTCACACGTTGAAAAACTTGCGTTGGCAGTAGTTCATGCTGTCCAACGGTTCCGTCATTACATCCTATTTCGTAGGACCACCGTGATTTTCGTTGTGAATATGTTTCAATACTTGTTGTCACGACATGTAATCAGCGGAAAGATTATTAGATGGATACTTATCCTCCAAGAATTTGACTTGGATTTTGTTTCGGCGAAATCCAAAAATTCGTTGGTATTCACGGAACTCATCTTGGAACTTCCGGTCGAATGAGGTGATGTTATACTTGAGGAGTCACCTATTAAAGGAAACATGTTTTTGATTGTGTTTTCAGACCCTTGGTATGGATATATACTAGTCTATCTCCAGAATTTGAAGTTCCCCACCTCTTCTTCTCGTGATGAGCGTCGTTGTATATGCCATCAGGGAAAGAACTGTATCATACTCAAGGACACTTGGTATCGTCGAGGTGTAGATTGCATCCTTCGTCGGTGTCTCACACATGAAGAATAAGAAATCATGCTTAATGATTGCCACACTGGAGCATGTGGCGGTCATTTGTCAAGGTTGGAAAAAACCTGAAATATTCTACGAGCCAGTTACTTTTAGATGACATTAATCAAAGATTGTGTTGAATCGATCAAG
>JASDQU010011827.1:37879-48564 GCA_032191745.1 Picea mariana | reverse complement strand
GTAATCCATAAGACATAAAAATATGTAAATACACATATATATCAAAAGTATCAGAGTACATAGTTTGGCACAAGCGCCTCAAAAATATATGTCCAGTAAGAGTCACGAGGCTTATGCCCTAAAAAATATATAAAAGGTTCCCTCGTCACATAAGTAGTCTATCCTAGCTAAGGGCAGGGCCTGTTGGCCCTACCGTAGTGAACAACGAATTTTTCCAAATGTCGGAAGAGTTGGACCCAAGTCCATGGTACCCCAACTACATGAGGTTGCATTGATGGTGGCAGATCCTCGATCTCTACCATAGGGACTGTATGAGTCAGCGTGGTGAGGTTCCGCTCCACTTGTATCAATACTCTCTTAGCCTCTCTGACTGGAGGTTCCCCTTCTAGTCCGACGACTATGGATGGTCCTGCCTCTGGTCGAGGAAGTCACCTGGTCCTCGAGAATTCTGTTGGATGCACTGGTCCCACATCTGTACATAATAGATAATTATTTGTCAGATACTGTGATACACATAAAAATGATATATATAAAAAAGAAATAAAAAATTAGATAACTTTGAAAAACAAACATACCTATCTCTCCTGGATCACCTGCGGGAGGTACGGGCATGTCTGGTCCCTAGAAAATTTGATCTTGACATAGGGGTATTCCTCTATTGTCGGAATCTGTCATGCCCACCAGTCGAAAAACTTGTCGTCAAAAGACTCTATGGTCCTTTTGCCCCCCTGTAGTCGCAATAATGCCACCCATCTACATAATGTGGGGAGGGCAGCCTCATGCCCTCGCACTATCTCTCATGGACTAAGACTGGGTACCCTCTCGAAGAAGAAAGAGCACAAAATGATCCTGAACCCGAAGTTTTTGTTTTCTCTCCTGTGACACTCAGTGAGCTGTCTCTTCATGCAGTCTATCATGGTTGTACTCCAATAAAAAATCTATACATTTAAGCACTGCACTGCACAATGCATGTGTACCCTGGAGGCCTGATGTAAATCCATGGATCTAGTAATACGCCCAATGAGTAGAACTATCACTTTCAGTGATAGATTGTTGATCTTGTTTATCGGCACCTGAGAACCTACTTTCTCAGTACCAGCCTCGCAATGAAGTCCAAACATCTCCTCAATGTTGTAAGGCCTAGGCGTAAAAGTACATAAGTTGACAGGATTACCTCTCCTCGAGAGACCTGTCAGGAAGTAAAGGTATTTAGTCGTTGGATTCAATGACTGGCCCTCGATCATAAATTCCTTAGCATCAGGATGCCAATAATCTACCAAGGCGTTCAACAGCCTGGGTTGTGCCCTCATAAATAGATACTGAAAGAACTTCCACAAACCACGTTGTCTCAATACGACCATAGTTGTGTGGTCCTCATCGACCAAAATATCCATGTCCTCATCCTCCCTCTCTCTCTAGTGGACATACATCCTTCAAAATGACAAGTTCATGGAGGATTAAATCTTGCAGTTTTAAAAATTTTCCACATTCTTGAGGCTGTACGCGGGCTATATTGGACATAGTCATGTATGCACATGGGAAGACTATTTTCTACCCATGGTCATACATGGGTTGTCCCATGACAGACCGCATACATGTAGGTCCGACCCCTTTTATAGGTGTGTGCCCTCCGAAAAAATAAAATGAAATAAAAAAGAAAGTATGGAAGCACAAGAGGAGCTAATTTGTACTTACTTGGTCTGAGCAAAAGTTCGTTTCATCCTTTGAAGCTCTCGGAATGAACTCTTTCACCAAGGGGGTGTTTTTGACTTTTTGGTCAATTCTTAATTTACAATGGTGATAATGAGCTGCCATCTTCTATTTATAGATTTTTTGGCCCCTTTTTGTCATATTTTGGACCCTTTTGTCTTTTTTTCTAGCTTAAAAATCGTTTAGTATGGTTCTTGGGTTTCTTATGGGATGTTACGATACGTGTTACTTTTGGTATTGGGAAACTTTTTGAGATTTGGGTGATTTTTAAAGGTCCTTTGGTAAAAAGTCATTTTTACAACTTTTTGGATCTAAGTTAGGTTTCCACCTCCATTTTCTGCATCTCGTTGTCTTTCCACCTCCACTTTCTACATCTCGTTGTCTTTTTTTCTTTTCCATAGGATCGACCCAATCGAGTTGCGACACACAACCATCATTGTTTCTTTAGAGGTGTCGTAATTTAGTGGTAGATCCTACCTTTACATGGATTCCCTAGTTAGATCCTCATTTCTCTTGGCGTCCATGTTATTGTTAATGCCTATAGGCTCGGGAGTCCTTACTAGGTTTTTCCTGATTACGAGTTTTGAGGCTTATTCGCATAATTCATTATCACTCTTGACCTCACCCTAGGGAATTCCAAATAAAGATGAGTCTTCTTTAAGCCATTTTCATACTCTTTAAAGATGAAAATATTATCGAGCGATCTTGTCACCCTTCACGCTCGCCAAACTAAAATTTGAAGGCACGTTTGTCCAGCGGTAGTTTACCCCTTTTTCGGTTCGGACAGTTAGTTGTATGAAAAAAGCTATACTCTAGAAGCTTCGGTTCACTAGAATAATATAATCAAGTATAATTTTAACACTTTTTCGGGCCTGAGGGACTAATTTTATGAAAAAGGAAGCCCCACGGAGTCCATAGTTAAGCTCTTTTCAGACTCCCTAAAATTGAAAAGATTGTCGAGTGACCTTGTTTCTTCACACTCGTTAAATCGGTCCAGAAGAACATCCCTTACGGAGTCCATAGTTAAGATTTTTTCAGACTCCTTAAAACAAAAATATTGTCGAGTGATCTTGGTTTGTCACTCTCGTTAAAATGGTTTTGAATAGATGTTTTTTCGGTGCTATTTTACCCCTTTTTCGAACCGACTAGAATACCTTCGAAAAAGGTGAACCAGTGGAGTCTCCTTTTACATTTTTTCAGAATCTCTAAAAATGAAAAAATGTCGAGCTTACCTTCTCTCGGCTCGTTAAAATTACGTCAAAGGATGTTATAATTGTGTCTTATTAATCACATTTTCATTCCTGCGTCTTTGGCCTAATGTTGGCTCCATGTTTCTCTTGACTGAACCATCTGAAGCATGCCTTATACGCAAGCCTTGTAGAACTTTGCCTTTATGTCTTGACACCTTGAGTGGTCCTTGACCCATGGAGGATTTTTCCTAAGTGTCCTTTTCCTACATATGCTCCTTGCTCTAACCATCAATGTGTTCCTTATGCTTGGAGCTAGTATGTTTGCGACACTCGTTCCTCCTTTGTAATGTAGCATTCCTTTATTCTTTTTCAAGCTTTCCAAAATTATTGAAAAAGATAAAAAAAATCAAATATACCCATAAAAGAGGAAGGGAAAAGTATTTTATTTTTGTTGGCAGCACAATGAGTCGCCCTTGGACAAAGCACATCCTTCTATTTGTTCGTCAAGCTATGGGATTTAAATATGACCTTAGGAAGTTGTTCTTGCTACATAGAGTTGTTTCCTCCCCCATTTGGTTATCCTTCCAAACATATGGAGAGTTTGTGTTGCCTCCTGCATTGTGAACTTAGGTCAATGCCATGTTGCCTGAGTCTCATCTTTTTTCGAGATTTTGTACAAGGGAAGTTTTACTAAACTTGATTCCACCCTTCTGCAGTTTGACTCTTGTCCTCATGCCCGACCACACTGAAAGACCAATCAAGTCCTTGTTCAACATCAATGAAGTTCTATGTCTGATCACCGAGATCCTTTTGTATGTTCCCGACGAGCCGTCGAATACCTATGGGTAGTGAAGTCATGCATTGATATTACACTCCTACCCGAGTTTTGAAGATCTCGAAGTTGTTTCTTGAGCTCTGAAGGCCTCATCTCCAGCCATCAAGCATCATTAGCTTCTTAAATATGGATACTATACATGTATATCTTTTGATTTTGAGATGTATATCTGCTATGTATTGCTCACGTCTACACTTTATATAGTTATATGACATGGATCTGCAGTGTATTTGATTGGCAACTAGGAATTTATTTTATCCCGAGCATAGGTATGCCTGCCTTGATGAGACAAATTATTATTGAATACATTGTTGAATATTTGTAATGTATTTCGACCATCAGATTCTCTTCTGACCTCACACATTAGGGGGCATATGTTATAACCCTAAATTACACCAGATATGCATACCTATCATCAGGCCATCTTACCTGCTATCTTTTCCAAGCCATCATTGAAAAACTCTTCTAAAAAGCCATTTTTTTTGAATATGTACGCACCCTGCACCCCTACTACCCATGTACACACACTTCCTGCACCATTACAACCCACGTATACTCACAAAAAGCATGAAAAATAAAAATTGCAAAGGGATACATGTTTTCGGGTAGTTACCTAACCATTTGACCACCCATAGCCGGTCACCCAATCGAATAACTATATTTTTGGCCTATAAAAGAAGGTGTTGGGGTCCCATTCCTATAGGAAGCACAAGAGAAAATAAACTCTTCCCATTTCAATATCCCCCCTTTGCCCCAATATTTTGCAACCACATTGTGAGTTTGAGCCAAAATTCCCTTTTTCAACACGTTTTCCTCCATTACAAATCCTTGCCATTTCCCTAGAGAGAACTGAAGAGGATAAGAATACATGGAAGCAGTTGGTGCATGGTGAAGAGGAGCCCAGGACTGAGTTCAAGGAGCAATTGCTAGTCTCATATTCTAAGTGACTTCGTGAGATTAATATAAATAAATACTTTTTCCATCTTGCCAAATGATCTCTTCAATCTTCATGATTTATTTGTGTTTTTGTTATGATATCTAACCCACTAATCCATATATAGAACACATTCTTGTAGTTTCTTGTTTATCTTTGGGTGAATGTAGGTTGTATTGAAATTACTAAGACAACTAAGAGGGGGGATGAATCAATTGTTACTGATCTTAAACGATATATGACTTATTCAAATAACTTTTAATATCTTCCAAGTGATGATCAATATTATACAAGATATGAAAAACATAAATAAAGAACATCAGTCACACATAATATATACACAGAGACATTTTTTCACGAGGAAACCCATAAAGGGAGAAAACCTCTTTTTCTTTGAATGACAATCAGCCTTTTAAGTTTTGTACATCATCTATCTTTGAGCACCAACTCAAAGTGAGGCTACTACCCCTGTTTTAAAAGCTCGAACTTATTGAGAGCACCAGCCCTCTTACTTCTCTAGCACCCACTAGAAGGAAAAATCAACTCCCTGATTGTTCCAAGACCAACTAGACTTATACAAGCACCAACTTGCATACAAAAAAATTCTGTGTTTTCCCTAGAAACACCCTACCACCCTATTTTCTAGCTACAACTAGATGGAATATACAACTTCCAATATTCAAGAACCATCTTGAATATCAGAGGAACAAAATCCTCCCTAGCACCACCCTACCTCCCTGAGTGTACCTAAATGATTGAATAACCAACAATACAAGTATATCAATTTTTACCACTTCTTCTTTGTTCTGCAAATCTTCTCTGCTTCACTATTCTTCTTCTCTATCCATACTTGGATTGACTTGTTTTATCTTTCTATCTATTCTTTCTTTGTTCTTCTCATGATCTTTGATATCTTCTCATTCTGTTCTCTTCACCTTTTTCTATTCTGTTCAGCTTTTGTTTATCATTTATGAGTTTTATCTCACACTATGCATTCTACGATTTTCCTTTCTCCCAGTTTACCTCATTTTTCTGTGAGCACATCCAACCCCACACAGTCACTGCATATATATTTTATTCGCTCCAACCCCTTCATTTACACCTTGAATCTCCTAGGACAAAAATGCCATAGCAACTAAATTGCCAACCGTCCAAGAACCATGATTCAGTTCTGCTAACTAAATCATAACTGAACAATTAGTCATGAAGAGAAACAATATCCCTTCGATCAGATTCCCAATTAACCAGCAATGTTGGATGAAATCCGTAAGATTTCGCGTTTATCTCATATGCCCACTGGCTGTGACCGAGCTCTAAACATAATTTGAATTTTGTGATTTCTCATTTCGGCATTCTTGTGATGAAGGGTCTTGACACTCCAAGTCGCGATCGTCAAACCTCCGAAATGGAGGTTAGCACTGCTAGCTTCTTCCCCTCATGTGACCACTGACAGTGACTAGAGGCTATGCCAAAAAGGTTCTTCCCGATTTTTCCGTGAGTCTCCTTGACTCCTCCAACACCTGGTATCCAAAACTTCGAAATGGAGCCATATCAATGGTACACGCTCTCCCTTGATCCACGAATCATATTGAATTGTGGTTTCACGTTTCGCGATTTCAAAGGATAGAGATCCTCTTTCCTTTGACTTTCTAGTCAGAGAAAATATGACCTCTCACCACGTGTAGTCTGCATCCAATGGTCACGACCCTCGATCCAAGGGTTCAGATCAATCCTTGATCCAATGGCCCAGATAATTTCGAGATATTTCATATCGCGAGTTCCAACACCATGCTCCGTTGACTCCTCTAATGTGTAAGTTAGTGAAATTCTAGTCGCTCGCCACATGTCCTTCTTGAAGATCGATGGTCCTCCTGCTTTTGGGACTTTGTAATCCCTCTTCTTCTTGCATGTAAAGATCATTCTCCTTCTTTTGGATCCAATTATGGTCAGTCTTCGGGCTCAGATTTGACGCATGAGATCTATTCTCTTTTACTACACGCTCCTCCTATCTAAATTCAGATCTGACGGACATCAAGAATTATGAATGGGATTCAACGATCATTATTTCTCTTCACTATTGATATTTCCATTTCCATGCCATCATCGGTGTGTTGTTGATCATGTTGATCTGCGCCATCATGTTGATCTGCATCATCATTGACAAACATGCACACATTGCCTTCTGTCTATAAGTATGCCAAAAATCTCCCCCTTTGGCATTGATGGAAACCTTGAACCTGAAGAACTACACTCTGCACTCTCTACCTAGACTGTTACTCTGCCTGCTAAACATGAAACCAAACATACCACTGTATCATCCTTACCACACTGCTTACCACACTTTTTCTCCTCCTTTTACATCCATGTCAAAGAAGAAACATCCCCCCCCTGAACTGTTGCAATACATATCGAAGGTATTAGATATGTGACAATCACATACTCCCCCTGACAAGGTGAACAAATTAGAAAAATGAAGATATAACCCCCAACTTATGAAGAAGATATCCAAAAGGTGTTGCTTCTAATGGATTATTAAAGATATCAGCTATATGTTCTTTGGAAGGAATATAATCCACCTAGACAATTATGTTCGTAACCCATTCTCTAAGAAACTGATATTTTATTGGTATATGCTTTGACTTTGAATGAAGTACAGGATTCTTAGAGAGATGGATGGCACTGGTGTTATCACAATGAAGTGGAATGGGATCAGTTTAAGTTAGCTTCAAATCTGCAAAAGTTTGTATCATCCATAGAATTTGTGTGCAACAAGTAGCAGAAACAATGTATTCTGCCTCTATAGTTGATAAGGAGATGGATCCCTGCTTCTTACTAAGCCATGCTACTAATGAGTTACCTAGGAATAATTCTCCTCCACTAGTGCCCTTTCTCTCATCCACATAGTTTTCCCAACCAACATCTGAATAAGCAATTAACTGAAATTTTTGATTTCTAGGATACCACGGACCATAAGTCATTGTTCCCTTCAAGTACTTGAATATCCTTGTTATAGCTACTAAATGACTTTGTTTAGGAGCAGACTGATAACAATCTACCATTCCAACAACTTGCATTATATCAGGACGAGATGATGTGATGTACAAAATATTGCCTATCATTGATTGATATGTCCTTTGATCAACACCATATCATCTTTACTAAGATTGCAACCAAACACCATAGGTGTACTAACAGGGGAAGAATCTTCCATCTAAAATTTCTTCAACATCTCTTTCAAATATTTTTCTTGAGGGATAAATATTCCTGTAGAACTCTGATTTACTTGTAAACCAAGAAATTATGACAGTTCTCCTATCATGGACATCTCAAGCTCTGTTTTCATAGAGTTAGCAAACCACTGGACAAAGGATTTATTAGTACAGCCAAAAATAATATCATCTACATAGACCAAATCAACTAGTAAATTATCACCTTCAAACTTAATGTAGATATTGTTGTCAAAGATACCTTTCTTGAACCCTTTATCTTGTAAAAAATTGTCCAGTCTATAGTACCAAGATCGTAGTGCTTGTTTCAGTCCATATAAATCCTTCTTCAGCTTGCGTACGTAATTAGGATTATCTGTCAATAAGAATACTTCAGGTTTCTCCATATATACTTCTTCCTCTAGATCTCCATTAACAAACATTGACTTAACATCCATCTGATACAATTTAAAGTTCTTATAACATGAATATGCAAGAAACATTCTGATGAATTCCAATCTTCCCATTGGTGCAAAGGTTTCATCAAAATACTGACCTTCAACTTGTGCATACCCTTTACAGACCAATCTGGCTTTATTTCTAAAAACTTGTCATTTTTCGTTCATTTTATTCTTGAACACCCATTTGGAACTTATTACATTCTTATCTTCAGGTCTAGGAACAAGCTCCCAAGTATTTTTCTTTTCAATGTGATCAATCTCTTCATTCATAGATCTAATCCAATCATCATGGTTGTTGGCTTCATCAAAATTTTTAGGTTCAATCATAGATAGAAAAGCAATCTAAGATTGTTTTGTGTCTTTAACTAATTTCCTTCTGTGTCTTTATCAAAATGAAACCAACTATGGATTCTATGGCAAATAACTTCGAAACTCCTCACCACAGAAATCTGAAAACAATAATTTCCTTCTTGTTTGAACTCCTTTGTTTATATCTCCAATTATCTGATTTTCAGGATGATTCTTTCTAACAATTATGAGAGGTGATTTTGTTTCTTTCTGCTAATTTGTGTCAGCCTGAGTATTCATATCTTCATCCGATTTAGATTCTTTCCTTTCTTATCCTTGGACTTGTTCATATTCATCTTCAACTATATCTTTTGTGCTTGGTTCAACACTGCTTACATTTCTGACTGAGATTTCTTCATCAACTTTTATGTCGATACAATCAACCAATTTATGAAGCCACTTATTGTAACATCTGTACCCTTTACTATTTGTAGAATAACCTAAGAAGATACCTTCATCAGCCCTATCATCATATTTGCCAATATTTTCATCATTATTATTAATATAACATTTACTCCCAAAGACTTTAAAATGCTTTATTGAAGCAGGTGTTCCAAACCATAGTTCATAAGGACTCTTGTCACTATGTGGCCTGAGATCAGCTTTGTTCAGGATATGAATAGTTGTATGAATTTTTTCCACCCAATATGTCTGAGAAATATTCTTTTCATTCATCATTAATCTCGCCATCTGCTGAACTGATCTATTCTTCCTCTCAACTACTCCATTTTTCCGTGGATTCCTTGGAATAGTGTATTCTCGTTTGATTCCGTGCTCATAAGAGAAATATTTGAAGTTCCATGAACTAAACTCTCCTCCTCTATCAGACCTTACTACCTTCAATCTTTTTCCTATTTGATTCTCAGTTAGAGCTTTAAACACTTTTAATTTTTCAAATGCTTCAAATTTGTCTTTCAAAAAGGCAACCCACTTTAGTATAGAATAATAACCAATAATCAACATAAAATAGTTTTATTTTCATGTACCTTCTTGTCTTGATGGTCCACATAAATCCATATGTACTAACTGGAGAGGTTTTTCTATTGAAGGAAAGTTTTTAGATTTGAATTGTGTTTGAGTAAGCTTTCCTATCTGGCAAGGTTTTACAAACATAGTCATATGGCTTTGATATCTTTGGAAGATCTTTTACTACCCCATTATTTCTAAGCTTGATTATATGATAAAAATTTAGGTGTCCAAGTCTCCTATGCCATATCCAACTTTCATCATACTTGCTTAAGTGGTATTCTTCTTTTAACACATAGACATTGTTTATTGTTCTTATCCCTTTTGCAACCAGTTGTCCTGAATTCACAGACTTTATTTTACAATCTTTAGAAGTAAAAACAACTTCACATCCTCTATCACAAACTTGACTGACACTTAGTAGATTATGTTTCAGACCATCTACAAACAACACATATTGAGATTTTCCTTTTCCATTACTCATGCTTACCATTCCGTTAACTTTTATTTTTCCTGGCGCATCGTTTCCAAAACTTACATTCTCTTATTTGTTTTCACTTAGAGTTAGAAACTTACTTCTGTCTCCAGTCATATGCTTGGAACATCCACTGTCAATACACCATGGATTCTTTTGTCTTTGGGATGATAACACTAATTCACATTGGCCATCTTCTTTCTTCTTCCAAACCTTTAAATTTTCAGCAGCAGGATTCAGATATGGCTTATAGTTCTTTAAGCGACAGTCTGCAGCTTTATGTCCATAATTATGGAAGTTATAACATTATGGTTCACTAAATAGAAGATCATAACTATTTTTATGATCATAATTGTTGTTATGTTTCACCTGAATCCTTCTCCTAGCCATCATATGATTTATAATCTGTGGTTGTTTGTTACTTAGTTGTCTCAATCTTTGTTGTGGCAAATAACTATTCCTTGAATAACTTGTTTTCTCATATCTACATCTTAAAAAACAAGTTATAGATTTGTGACCAAAGTTAGAACAAAAAAAACAATATCCATAGAAAAATCCTT
>JASDQU010011827.1:20585-33066 GCA_032191745.1 Picea mariana | reverse complement strand
GTAATCCATAAGACATAAAAATATGTAAATACACATATATATCAAAAGTATCAGAGTACATAGTTTGGCACAAGCGCCTCAAAAATATATGTCCAGTAAGAGTCACGAGGCTTATGCCCTAAAAAATATATAAAAGGTTCCCTCGTCACATAAGTAGTCTATCCTAGCTAAGGGCAGGGCCTGTTGGCCCTACCGTAGTGAACAACGAATTTTTCCAAATGTCGGAAGAGTTGGACCCAAGTCCATGGTACCCCAACTACATGAGGTTGCATTGATGGTGGCAGATCCTCGATCTCTACCATAGGGACTGTATGAGTCAGCGTGGTGAGGTTCCGCTCCACTTGTATCAATACTCTCTTAGCCTCTCTGACTGGAGGTTCCCCTTCTAGTCCGACGACTATGGATGGTCCTGCCTCTGGTCGAGGAAGTCACCTGGTCCTCGAGAATTCTGTTGGATGCACTGGTCCCACATCTGTACATAATAGATAATTATTTGTCAGATACTGTGATACACATAAAAATGATATATATAAAAAAGAAATAAAAAATTAGATAACTTTGAAAAACAAACATACCTATCTCTCCTGGATCACCTGCGGGAGGTACGGGCATGTCTGGTCCCTAGAAAATTTGATCTTGACATAGGGGTATTCCTCTATTGTCGGAATCTGTCATGCCCACCAGTCGAAAAACTTGTCGTCAAAAGACTCTATGGTCCTTTTGCCCCCCTGTAGTCGCAATAATGCCACCCATCTACATAATGTGGGGAGGGCAGCCTCATGCCCTCGCACTATCTCTCATGGACTAAGACTGGGTACCCTCTCGAAGAAGAAAGAGCACAAAATGATCCTGAACCCGAAGTTTTTGTTTTCTCTCCTGTGACACTCAGTGAGCTGTCTCTTCATGCAGTCTATCATGGTTGTACTCCAATAAAAAATCTATACATTTAAGCACTGCACTGCACAATGCATGTGTACCCTGGAGGCCTGATGTAAATCCATGGATCTAGTAATACGCCCAATGAGTAGAACTATCACTTTCAGTGATAGATTGTTGATCTTGTTTATCGGCACCTGAGAACCTACTTTCTCAGTACCAGCCTCGCAATGAAGTCCAAACATCTCCTCAATGTTGTAAGGCCTAGGCGTAAAAGTACATAAGTTGACAGGATTACCTCTCCTCGAGAGACCTGTCAGGAAGTAAAGGTATTTAGTCGTTGGATTCAATGACTGGCCCTCGATCATAAATTCCTTAGCATCAGGATGCCAATAATCTACCAAGGCGTTCAACAGCCTGGGTTGTGCCCTCATAAATAGATACTGAAAGAACTTCCACAAACCACGTTGTCTCAATACGACCATAGTTGTGTGGTCCTCATCGACCAAAATATCCATGTCCTCATCCTCCCTCTCTCTCTAGTGGACATACATCCTTCAAAATGACAAGTTCATGGAGGATTAAATCTTGCAGTTTTAAAAATTTTCCACATTCTTGAGGCTGTACGCGGGCTATATTGGACATAGTCATGTATGCACATGGGAAGACTATTTTCTACCCATGGTCATACATGGGTTGTCCCATGACAGACCGCATACATGTAGGTCCGACCCCTTTTATAGGTGTGTGCCCTCCGAAAAAATAAAATGAAATAAAAAAGAAAGTATGGAAGCACAAGAGGAGCTAATTTGTACTTACTTGGTCTGAGCAAAAGTTCGTTTCATCCTTTGAAGCTCTCGGAATGAACTCTTTCACCAAGGGGGTGTTTTTGACTTTTTGGTCAATTCTTAATTTACAATGGTGATAATGAGCTGCCATCTTCTATTTATAGATTTTTTGGCCCCTTTTTGTCATATTTTGGACCCTTTTGTCTTTTTTTCTAGCTTAAAAATCGTTTAGTATGGTTCTTGGGTTTCTTATGGGATGTTACGATACGTGTTACTTTTGGTATTGGGAAACTTTTTGAGATTTGGGTGATTTTTAAAGGTCCTTTGGTAAAAAGTCATTTTTACAACTTTTTGGATCTAAGTTAGGTTTCCACCTCCATTTTCTGCATCTCGTTGTCTTTCCACCTCCACTTTCTACATCTCGTTGTCTTTTTTTCTTTTCCATAGGATCGACCCAATCGAGTTGCGACACACAACCATCATTGTTTCTTTAGAGGTGTCGTAATTTAGTGGTAGATCCTACCTTTACATGGATTCCCTAGTTAGATCCTCATTTCTCTTGGCGTCCATGTTATTGTTAATGACTATAGGATCGGGAGTCCTTACTAGGTTTTTCCTGATTACGAGTTTTGAGTCTTATTCGCATAGTTCATTATCACTCTTGACCTCACCCTAGGGACTCCCAAATAAAGATGAGTCTTCTTTAAGCCATTTTCATACTCTTTAAAGATGAAAATATTGTCGAGCGATCTTGTCGCCCTTCACGCTCGCCAAACTAAAATTTGAAGGCACGTTTGTCCAGCGGTAGTTTACCCCTTTTTCGGTTCGGACAGTTAGTTGTATGAAAAAAGCTATACTCTAGAAGCTTCGATTCACTAGAATAATATTATCAAGTATAATTTTAACCCTTTTTCGGGCCTAAGGGACTAATTTTATGAAAAAGGAAGCCCCACGGAGTCCATAGTTAATCTCTTTTCAGACTCCCTAAAATTGAAAAGATTGGCGAGTGACCTTGTTTCTTCACACTCGTTAAATCGGTCCAGAAGAACATCCCTTACGGAGTCCATAGTTAATATTTTTTCAGACTCCTTAAAACAAAAATATTGTCGAGTGATCTTGGTTTTTCACTCTCATTAAAATGGTTTTGAATAGACGTTTTTTCGGTGCTATTTTACCCCTTTTTCGAACCGACTAGACTACCTTCGAAAAAGGTAAACCAGTGGAGTCTCCTTTTACGTTTTTTCAAAATCTCTAAAAATGAAAAAATGTCGAGCTTACCTTCTCTCGGCTCGTTAAAATTACATTGAAGGATGTTATAATTGTGTCTTATTAATCACATTTTCATTCCTTCGTCTTTGGCCTAATGTTGGCTCCATGTTTCTCTCGACTGAACCATCTGAAGCATGCCTTATACGCAAGCCTTGTAGAACTTTGCCTTTATGTCTTGACACCTTGAGTGGTCCTTGACCCATGGAGTATTTTTTTTGAGCATCCTTTTCCTACATATGCTCCTTGCTCTAACCATCAATGTGTTCCTTGTGCTTGGAGCTAGTATGTCTGCGACACTTGTTCCTCCTTTGTAATGTAGCATTCCTTTATTCTTTTTCAAGCTTTCCAAAATTATTGAAAAAGACAAAAAAAATCAAATATACCCATAAAAGAGGAAGGGAAAAGTATTTTATTTTTGTTGGCAACACAATGAGTCGCCCTTGGACAAAGCACATCCTTCTATTTGTTCGTCAAGCTATGGGATTTAAATATGACCTTAGGAAGTTGTTCTTGCTACATAGAGTTTTTTCCTCCCCCATTTGGTTATCCTTCCAAACATATGGAGAGTTTGTGTTGCCTCTTGCATTGTGAACTTATGTCAATTCCATGTTGCCTGAGTCTCATCTTTTGTCGAGATTTTGTACAAGGGAAGTTTTACTAAACTTGATTCCACCATTCTGTAGTTTGACTCTTGTCCTCATGCCTGACCACACTGAAACACCAATCAAGTCCTTGTTCAACATCAATGAAGTTATATGTCTGATCACCGAGATCCTCTTGTATGTTCCCGACGAGCCGTCGAATACCTCTGGGTAGTGAAGTCATGCATTGATATTACACTCCTACCCGAGTTTTGAATATCTCGAAGTTGTTTCTTGAGCTCTGAAGGCCTCATCTCCAGCCATCAAGCATCATTAGCTTCTTAAATATGGATACTATACATGTATATCTTTTGATTTTGAGATGTATATCCACTATGTATTGCTCACGGCTACACTTTATATAGTTATATGACATGGATCTGCAGTGTATTTGATTGGCAACCAGGAATTTATTTTATCCCAAGCATAGGTATGCCTGCCTCGATGAGACAAATTATTATTGAATACATTGTTGAATATTTGTAATGTATTTCGACCATCAGATTCTCTTCTGACCTCACACATTAGGGGGCATATGTTATAACCCTAATTACACCAGATATGCATACCTAGCATCAGGCCATCTTACCTGCTATCTTTTCCAAGCCATCATTGAACAACTCTTCTAAAAAACCATTTTTTTTGAATATGTACACGCCCTGCACCCCTACTACCCATGTACACACACTTCCTGCACCATTACAACCCGCGTATACTCACAAAAAGCATGAAAAATAAAAATTGCAAAGGGATACGGGTTTTCGGGTAGTTACCTAACCATTTGACCACCCATAGCCGATCACCCAATCGAATAACTATATTTTTGGCCTATAAAAGAAATTTTTGGGGTCCCATTCCTATAGGAAGCACAAGAAAAAATAAATTCTTCCCATTTCAATATCCCCCCTTTGCCCCAATATTTTGCAACCCCATTGTGAGTTTGAGCCAAAATTCCCTTTTTCAACACGTTTTCCTCCATTGCAAATCCTTTCCATTTCCCTAGAGAGAACTGAAGAGGATAAGAATACATGGAAGCAGTTGGTGCATGGTGAAGAGGAGCCCAGGACTGAGTTCAAGGAGCAATTGCTAGTCTCATATTGTAAGTGACTTCGTGAGATTAATATAAATAAATACTTTTTCCATATTGCCAAATGATCTCTTCAATCTTCATGATTTATTTGTGTTTTTGTTATGATATCTAACCCACTAATCCATATATAGAACAGATTCTTGTAGTTTCTTGTTTATCTTTGGGTGAATGTAGGTTGTATTGAAATTACTAAGACAACTAAGAGGGGGGGTGAATCAATTGTTACTCAGCTTAAACGATATATGACTTATTCAAATAATTTTTAATATCTTCCAAGTGATGATCAATATTATACAAGATATGAAAAACATAAATAAAGAACATCAATCACACATAATATATACACAGAGACATTTTTTCACGAGGAAACCCATAAAGGGAGAAAACCTCTTCTTCTTCGAATGACAATTATCCTTTTAAGTTTTGTACATCATCTATCTTTGAGCACCAACTCAAAGTGAGGCTACTACCTCTATTTTAAAAGCTCAAACTTGTTGAGAGCACCAACCCTCTTACTTCTCTAGCACCCACTAGAAGGAAAAATCAACTCCCTGATTGTTCCAAGACCAACTAGACTTATACAAGCGCCAACTTGCATACAAAAAAACTCTGTGTTTTCCCTAGAAACACCCTGCCACACTATTTTCTAGCTACAACTAGATGGAATATACAACTTCCAATATTCAAGCACCATCTTGAATATCAGAGGAACAAAATCCTCCCTAGCACCACCCTACCTCCCTGAGTGTACCTAAATGATTGAATAACCAACAATACAAGTATATCAATTTTTACCACTTCTTCTTTGTTCTACAAATCTTCTCTTCTTCACTATTCTTCTTCTCTATTCATACTTGGATTGACTTGTTGTCTCTTTCTATCTATTCTTTCTTTGTTCTTCTCATGATCTTTGATATCTTATCATTCTGTTCTCTTCACCTTTTTCTATTATGTTCAGCTTCTTTTTATCATTTATGAGTTTTATCTCACACTATGCATTCTACGATTTTCCTTTCTCCCAGTTTACCTCATTTTTCTGTGAGCACAGCCAACCCCACACAGTCACTGCATATATCTTTTATTCGCTCCAACCCCTTCATTTACACCTCGAATCTCCTAGGACAAAAATGCCACAGCAACTAAATTTCCAACCGTCCAAGAACCATGATTCGGTTCTGCTAACTAAATCATAACTGAACAATTAGTCATGAAGAGAAATAGTAGCCCTTCGATCAGATTCCCAATTAACCAACAATGTTGGATGAAATCCATAGGATTTCGTGTTTATCTCATATGCCCACTGGCTGTGACCGAGCTTTAAACATAATTTGAATTTTGAGATTTCTCATTTCGGCATTCTTGTGATGAAGGGTCTTGACACTCCAAGTCGCGATCATCAAACCTCCGAAATGGAGCTTAGCATTGCTATCTTCTTCCCCTCATGTGACCACTGACGGTGACTAGAGGCTATGCCAAAAAGGTGCTTCACGATTTTTCTGTGAGTCTCCTTGACTCCTCCAACACTTGGTATCCGAAACTTCGAAATGGAGCCATATCAATGGTACACACTCTCCCTTGATCAACGAATCATATTGAATTGTGGTTTCACATTTTGCGATTTCAAAGGATAGAGATCCTCTTTCCTTTGACTTTCTAGTCAGCAAAAATATGACCTCTCACCACGTGTAGTCTGCATCCAATGGTCCACGACCCTCGATCCAAGGGTTCATATCAATCCTTGATCCAATGGCCCAGATCATTTCGAGATATTTCATATCGCGAGTTCCAACACCATGCTCCGTTGACTCCTCTAATGTGTAAGTTAGCGAAATTCTAGTCACTCGACACATGTCCTTCTTGAAGATGGATGGTCCTCCTGCTTTTGGGACTTTGTAATCCCTCTTCTTCTTACATGTAAAGATCATTCTCCTTCTTTTGGATCCAATCATGGTCAGTCTTTGGGCTCATATCTGACGCATGAGATCTATTCTCTTCTATTGCGCGCTCCTCCTATCTAAATTCAAATCTGACGGTCATCGAGAATTATGAATGGGATTCAACGATCACTATTTCTCTTCACTATTGATATTTCCATTTCCATGTCATTATCGCNCAGTCTTTGGGCTCATATCTGACGCATGAGATCTATTCTCTTCTATTGCGCGCTCCTCCTATCTAAATTCAAATCTGACGGTCATCGAGAATTATGAATGGGATTCAACGATCACTATTTCTCTTCACTATTGATATTTCCATTTCCATGTCATTATCGGTGTGTTTTTGATCATGTTGATCTGCGCCATCATGTTGATCTACACCATCATTGACAAACATGTACACATTGCCTTATGTCTGTAAGTACGCCAAAAATCTCCCCCTTTGGCATTGATGGAAACCTTGAACCTGAAGAACTGCACTCTGCACTCTCTGCCTAGACTGTTACTCTACCTGCTAAACATGAAACCAAACATACCACTGTATCATCCTTACCACACTGCTTACCACACTTTTTCTCCCCCTTTGACATCCATGTCAAAGAAGAAACATCCCCCCTCTGAACTGTTGCAATACATATCGAAGGTATTAGATATGTGACAATCACATACTCCCCCTGACAAGGTGAACAAATTAGACAAATGAAGATATAACCCCCAACTTATGACAAAGATATCCAAAAGGTCTTCTTGCTAATGGCTTATTAAAGATATCAACTATATGTTCTGTGGAAGGAATATAATCCACCTAGACAATTATGTTCGTAACCCATTCTCTAAGAAACTGATATTTTATTGGTATATGCTTTGACTTTGAATGAAGTACAGGATTCTTAGAGAGATGGATGGCACTGGTGTTATCACAGTGAAGTGGAATGGGATCATTATAAGTTATCTTCAAATATGCAAAAGTTTGTATCATCCATAGAATTTGTGTGCAACAAGTAGCAGAAACAATGTATTATGCCTCTGTAGTTGATAAGGAGATGGATCCCTGCTTCTTACTAAGCCATGCTACTAACGAGTTACCTAGGAATAATTCTCCTCCACTAGTGCTCTTTCTCTCATCCACATAGTTTTCCCAATCAACATCTGAATAAGCAATTAACTGAAATTTTTGATTTCTAGGATACCACGGACCATAAGTCATTGTTCCCTTCAAGTACTTGAATATCCTTGTTATAGCTACTAAATGACTTTATTTAGGAGCAGACTGATAACAATCTACCATTCCAACAACTTGCATTATATCAGGAAGAGATGATGTGATGTACAAAATATTGCCTATCATTGATTGATATGTTCTTTGATCAACACCATATCATCTTTACTAAGATTGCAACCAACCACCATAGGTGTACTAACAGGGGAAGAATCTTCCATCTAAAATTTCTTCAACATCTCTTTCAAATATTTTTCTTGAGGGATAAATATTCCTGTAGAACTCTGATTTACTTGTAAACCAAGAAATTATGACAGTTCTCCTATCATGGACATCTCAAACTCTGTTTGCATAGAGTTAGCAAACCACTGGACAAAGGGTTTATTAGTACAGCCAAAAATAATATCATCTACATAGACCAAATCAACTAGTAAATTATCACCTTCAAACTTAATGTAGATATTGTTGTCAACAATACCTTTCTTGAACCCTTTATCTTGTAAAAATTTGTCTAGTCTATAGTACCAAGATCGTAGTGCTTGTTTCAGTCCATATAAATCCTTCTTCAGCTTGCGTGCATAATTAGGATTATCTGTCAATGAGAATACTTCAGGTTGCTCCATATATACTTCTTCCTCTAGATCTCCATTAACAAGCATTGACTTAACATCCATCTGATACACTTTAAAGTTCTTATGACATGCATATGCAAGAAACATTCTGATGACTTCCAATCTTCCCATTGGTGCAAAGGTTTCATCAAAGTACTGACCTTCAACTTGTGCATACCCTTTAGAGACCAATCTGGCTTTATTTCTAAAAACTTGTCATTTTTCATTCATTTTATTCTTGAACACCCATTTCGAACCTATTACATTCTTATCTTCAGGTCTAGGAACAAGCTCCCAAGTATTTTTCTTTTCAATATGATCAATCTCTTCATTCATAGATCTAATCCAATCATCATGGTTGTTGGCTTCATAAAAATTTTTAGGTTCAATCATAGATAGAAAAGCAATCTAAGATTGTTTTGTGTCTTTAACTAATTTCCTTATGTGTCTTTATCAAAATGAAACCAACTATGGATTCTATGGCAAATAACTTGGAAACTCCTCACCACAGAAATCTGAAAACAATAATTTCCTTCTTGTCTAAACTCCTTTGTTTATATCTCCAATTATCTAATTTTCAGGATGATTCTCTCTAACAATTATGAGAGGTGATTTTGTTTCTTTCTGCTAATTTGTGTCAGCCTGAGTATTCATATCTTCATCCGATTTAAATTCTTTCTTTTCTTATCCTTGGACTTGTTCATGTTCATCTTCAACTATATCTTTTGTGCTTGGTTCAACACTGCTTACATTTCTGACTGAGATTTCTTCATCAACTTTTATGTCGATACAATCAACCAATTTATGAAGCCACTTATTGTAACATATGTACCCTTTACTATTTGTAGCATAACCTAAGAATATACCTTCATCAGCCCTATCATCATATTTGCCAATATTTTCATCATTATTATTAATATAACATTTACTCCCAAAGACTTTAAAATGCTTTACTAAAGCAGGTGTTCCAAACCATAGTTCATAAGGACTCTTGTCACTATGTGGCCTTAAATCAGCTTTGTTCAGGATATGAATAGTTGTATGAATTTTGTCCACCCAATATGTCTGAGAAATATTCTTTTCATTCATCATTAATCTTGCCATCTGTTGAACTGATCTATTCTTCCTCTCAACTACTCCATTTTTCCGTGGATTCCTTGGAATAGTGTATTCTTGTTTGATTCCATGCTCATCAGAGAAATATTTGAAGTTCCATGAACTAAACTCTCCTCCTCTATCAGACCTTACTACCTTCAATCTTTTTCCTATTTGATTCTCAGTTAGAGCTTTAAACACTTTTAATTTTTCAAATGCTTCAGATTTGTCTTTCAAAAAGGCTACCCACTTTAGTCTAGAATAATAACCAATAATCAACATAAAATAGTTTTATTTTCATGTACCTTCTTGTCTTGATGGTCCACATAAATCCATATGTACTAACTGGAGAGGTTTTTCTATTGAAGGAAAGTTTTTAGATTTGAATTGTGTTTGAGTAAGCTTTCCTATCTGGCAAGGTTTTACAAACATAGTCATATGGATTTGATATCTTTGGAATATCTTTTAATACCCCATTATTTCTAAGCTTGATTATATGATAAAAATTTGGGTTTCCAAGTCTCCTATGCCATATCCAACTTTCATCATACTTGCTTAAGTGGTATTCTTCTTTTAACAGATAGACATTGTTTATTGTTCTTATCCCTTTTGCAACCAGTTGTCCTGAATTCACAGACTTTATTTTACAATCTTTAGAAGTAAAAACAACTTCACATGCTCTGTCACAAACTTGATTGACACTTAGTAGATTATGTTTCAGACCATCTACAAACAAAACATATTGAGATTTTCCTTTTCCATTACTCATGCTTACCATTCCGTTAACTTTTATTTTTCCTGGCGCATCGTTTCCAAAACTTACATTCCCTTATTTGTTTTCACTTAGAGTTAGAAACTGACTTCTATCTCCAGTCATATGCTTGGAACATCCACTGTCAATACACCATGGATTGTTTTGTCTTTGGGATGATAACACTAATTCACATTGTCCATCTTCTTTCTTCTTCCAAACCTTTAAATTTTCAGCAGCAGGATTCAGATATGGCTTATAGCTCTTTAAGCGACAGTCTGCAGCTTTATGTCCATAATTATGGAAGTTATAACATTATGGTTCACTAAATAGAAGATCATAACTATTTTTATGATCATAATTGTTGTTATGTTTCACCTGAATCCTTCTCCTAGCCATCATATGATTTATAATCTGTGGTTGTTTGTTACTTAGCTGTCTCAATCTTTGTTGTGGCAAATAACTATTCCTTGAATAACTTGTTTTCTCATATCTACATCTTAAAAAAAAAGTTATAGATTTGTGACCAAAGTTAGAACAAAAAAAACAATATCTATAGAAAAATACTTTGTACCTGGAAAAAGACTGTCTTCTTTGAGCAGGTCGATTTCTTCCATGGTGATAATTTCTCTTATCTACATATTCGGTTCTAGTACTTTTTCTTTCATTCCTTCTTGGTGGTTGATTTTCTTTCTTTGTTTTTGCAGACTGGTTGTTGTCAATGATTGTAGATTTGACAAACTTGATGGGTTCTGTATTACTTGGATGATCACTACTTGATCCTTATTCATAGCCCAAGCCAAATTTCAACTTTGGATTCCTTTGCTAATTTAGAATGGAGGTTAATTGTTCCGATGCTTTAATACTTGATAGATTTTGGTGATACAATGCCTTAAACTTATCCATCTCTTTTCTTGTTTTTACTATCTCTTCTTCTAAGGCTTCATATCTCGCTTTCTTTTCTAATAATTGTTGTTTCAGAATGTCCTCTATTTTCTTTGCCTCTTCTAACTCAACTTTTAGTAGAGCAAGGTCTTCATCAGGTTTTTTACCATTCATTTTAAACTGCATCAACAATTGTTTTTTTTTTCTCTTCTTAAATCTGAGTCTGTCAATTTCTTCCAAAGCACTGATTAATTCACCTTCCATGTCCATCATAGCTTCTTTGTCATCCATTTCCTCTCCTGTGTGTTCATCATCAAGATATACCATAGCCATAAGAATAAAATCATTCACTTTGTCTTCATATGATGAATCACTATCTATGTCTTCTAAGGAATTGTAATTGTTTGCACACAAACTTTTCTTTTTATTATATTTCTTAAATTTGTATTTCTTTTCATCATTAGAGTTCTGGTCCTTTTTCTGGTGAGCACACTTAGATGAAAAATGACCTATCTTACCATAGTTAAACCATTTGAAGTCGATATTTCCTTGATATTTTTTTGATCCTTTCTTTAACCTTCTCACAAATTTTGCCTCAATATCATCTAATTCTAAATCAATATTCTTGTCTACTTTAAAAGATGCTTCTCTAATAATGGATTTATCTTTGCTAATTCTCATTTCATATGAAGTTAGAGTTTGTAGGAGTTGATCGATGGAAAGAGTTTTAAGATCATTTAGTTCTTCTATTGCACAGAGTTTTGGATTAAATTTATCAAGCCAAGATCTTAAAATATTCTGAACTAAAAATGATTGTTCAATTTTCTCACCAAGACCCTCCATGTCATTCACAAGCTCCTCAACTCTTAAGAAATAATTGCTAACTATTTCATATTCATTCATATTTATTTGTTCAAATTTCAATCTATATGTTTGAATTTTGGCATCTTTTACTTTCTCATTTCCTTCATAACTGCTAATAAGTTTATCCCACATTGCTTTGGCAGTTTCAAGATGCATCACCTTTACAAACTCAGCTTGAGCTAGTCCATTCAAGATAGCATTAATTCCCTTAGCATTGAATCTAAATTCTAACTTATCATCCTTGGAAGATAGCACAACAAGATTTTTATATCCAACCTCTACTACATCCCAAACATCAACACCTATGGCCATTAAGTATGTTCTCATTCTAACCTTCCAGAAGGAAAAATTTGTTCCATCAAACAGAGGAGGCTTACTGGCTGAATTCCCATCATGACTTTTCATGTTTAATCTTACAGATCTACCTTTAGATAAAAGGAACCCGCTCTCATAGC
>JASDQU010011826.1:226432-236593 GCA_032191745.1 Picea mariana | reverse complement strand
GCTGCTCAAAGGTGGTTTGGGTTCACATCATTTTTGAGCCCGCAATCCACCACCTTTTTCCATGTATTACTTTTCCCAAACCACGGTTTCAATTGCGTGACCGCTCAAGAAAATTATCGCATGAGCACATTTCATCCCTGCAATGGACTATGGCCATCAATATTATGATCTTATGAGATGATTTACGATCAAAGGCCCAAATATTCCCTCTTCAGATCAATAGATCAGATCTTCCCTTTTCGAATCGACGACCGTGATCTTCTTCACTATTCAGGCTTCAAACTTTTCAAACTTCAAATTTTATTTGCCCCAAGCAAATCCTTTGGAGCTAGGGATCCAATGATGCGTGGCTCCTGGATTTGGATGGCTGAGATCCACTTCAGGTCTCCGGGCTTCGGGAAAATCAAAACTCAAATCTCTCTTACCTTCAACTGCTTTTACCTAGAGCTGTCATTCTATTGACGCACGTCCTCTTGAATCGAACGACCGAGAATTACTTCGTGTCTTTGGAATCTGGGAAAATCTAATCTCAAACCTCCTCTGTGTTCAACTTTTTTTACCCAGAGATATGGATTTACCGATGTGTGGCCCTGTCGATGGATGGTCCAGATTCACTTCGGGCCTTCGACACTTCTGGCTTCGGGAGTTCGACGCTTCGACACTTCAGGACTTTGGCTAATTCGGGACTTCAAGCACTTCGGGCAGTTCGGGTCTTCTAAGAACTTCTCATTTCAAATCTTTTGAATCTCATTTCCCCGAAGGCTTGTATATACTTCCACCTGTCCCCTTTGAGATCAACGATTCATATTCACTTCAAGGCCTTTTTCTCTGGCTCTATACTTCGCACAAGTTTGCACTCCTGAACGCCCGTGAGCTGCTGATCTGGACTGTTCCTATAATTTCTGCTGCTGAAAGATTAAAAATTCCTTCTGCTTATGCCTCAATCCCAAAATAAATTTTTAAGAAAGCTGCGCTTTGTGTTCTTGGTTGCGACCTACATGATCAAGGATTTGGACAATTTGTTGTGGGCTGGGGAGAACAGAGAGAATAACAAAAAAAAAAAAGGATATGGGTGTTCATCCTTATAGAAAAATATAGAGGTTTAGGGTTGAGACTTCCTTCGGGTAAGACATCAAGGGGAAACAGGGCTCTCGAATGAAAAAGGTGCAAACACACACCGAATTTAATAATCGAAAGGGACAAATTTCAAGACTTGGCCTATGAAAAAGAGAGAGACAAGGCAAAAATTTACAGAATTGGGTATATTGACACACAACTATGGCCTTTGAAAACCTTATGTGATAATATTTGTCTCCACAGGGGATGGCATGTTCCCTGTGAGCTGCCAAGAATGCGTAGTTTCAATGCCTTAGCTGTTGGGTTATGGAGTCTAGCTCAAAACTTTCGTCGAAGAAAACAGGGAAATATGTACACTAATCTACTAAAAAATGAAAATGAACACATGGGCTCCGGAAGGAGCTTATTTATGTTCACTCCTAGACTAACTGATTTTACAAAGTTCTAGGTGAAAGCAAACTTCCACCATAGCCACCCAGACTACTTGGTAATAAAATTCTTCTCTTTTCTGCAAATAATGCATAAAAGGCAAGGGAAGTATGACAACACAAAGAAAACATGTATGAGAAAACTAGAAATACCTCCAAATGACGATAATATGAATAATTTTGCAGGCTCCAATGCTTTTGGAAAAACAACTCCATATACAACCCCACAAGGTCACAAAATTTATAATCAAGAAAGCTCGACTGGTAAAAAATTACCTCCTATACTTCATTGTTTCTCACCTGTTGTTCAATGTCCTCAGAGTGTACAGGTGGGTAGAGGAATGATGTGGGTTGGCTGATCCCAGGTGATATTTTCTCATTTACAGGTTCAAGACAGGAGATAAACTGCACATTTAGCTCCTCCATCTCTCCTTTATCTGCTCTGATAACATATTCTAGATGAGAGCAAGGAGTATCTTCATGTATATCCATGGAATAATACTCAAAGGAATAATACCTTTGAAAATGTCTATTGAAAGTTGCACAAAATTCTCCCAGGGAGGAGATGCTGGCAGGGGGTAAGGAGTGATACCATTGATGAGAATCTTCTACTAACGAGAACATGAAAATCTTCATTAATACATCTTCATGATGTATCTCCCACTGATGCATGAGTTCATGAAACTCATGGAGATGTTGAGCAAGGTTGTCCTCTTTATGCTCTCTAAATATGGGCAAATAATCGCCCTATTCATTTGGAGTAGGGACAACATTAGGAAAACCAGGAACAACAAAAAAATTAAAAGGAGCAAACCTTCGAGCCAAGATTCTTTCCATTTCGAAACAATGGAGTCGTCAATCGATCCTTTAATCATGGAGTCACCAGGTGAATGATATGCATAATGAGCGTGTATGGTCTTTGTTCACCATTAAAGACCAGATCTGATCGTTGTGTCCCAAGGGGCTCCAGCTGTAGCCAGTGGCAGTCACACTGAAACAATGGAGTCTAGACAGTGGATTCGCCAGGTGAAATTCAATATTCAATGGTTCTGATATATGATGCACCTTCAGAATCATAAGATCATTTTCGTTCTACCCAGGGAAAATTCTTCAATTCATTCCCCGACAACGACACTAAGAATGTTAGCACTAATAGTCACCCTAAGATTGTGGAAGGACGAGCCTAGTACCCATCAGATTTTTTGGTGGATGTTTGGTTTATATGAGTGGAGGTCAATGGAAAAAACTAAATGTATGAATGATGTTCAACACATAACTGGACAAGAAATGTATAGGGAAGTGAGGGCCACATCTAAATTTAGTCAGTGAATTGAGTTTAAGTGTGAGCAGAGGGAAGACTTAGTGAGAAAGGTGAACAAGACTTCTGTGAGCATCAGGGTTTCAAGTAACATGGAGAAGAAAAAATCACGCTAAAGATCACTCTTAAGCTCAAGATTCAGACACTGAAATATTTCCAAACAACAAAGTCACAACAACACAATGATCAAACCTACACCACCATGTAGATACAACAACTCAACTAGATCCTCCATGCCCGAGCCATTTAGTGTAAGAGGGAAAAAGATAACAAGGGAGATGACTAAAACTGGTCACGATACCATTGTAATCAATCCTACATTACAACAACATAACAACCCTCGATTGGATCCTCCATGCTTGAGTGTTTTAGCATAGCTTTTACAAAGAGATGAAAAGAGGTTGACTTCTATTAATTTGAAAGTCTCAAATCTGATACATAACCAAAGAATAGTTATGGCATAAAAAAATTACAAAATAGGGAGCTCTGCTCAACCAGTTGACCACCTTAACAAAATATCGAAACTAATTATTTATACTCAGAACCATCCTTGACTATTAGGAGTGTGATCTGATCACTACATTAAAAGAATTTCGTCTAAGCAGTCTTCTGTCAGATTGTGCATGTATCCCTCTGTCAGACGCAAGCTCAGATCAACATGGGTCTACAGGAAACTCCGTCCATAGGGGTACCTCGGGCTGACATCTCTATTTTCAACGAACGACTCCTCCATATTTTCTAATTATTGAGTGAGTCGAGGTTTCAACCACCAGCTCCATTTTCATTAACTGCTTTTTCTCGGGATTGAAAAGTGGCTTAATGCCCAGGGGGTGGCCACATGATGCTCTTGGATAGGACACTATATAAACATGTGATTTCGGGGCCTCTCAAAGGTGGTTTGGGTTCACACCTCTTTTGAGCTCACAATCCACCACCTTTTTCCATGTATTACTTTTTCCAAACCATGGTTTTAATTGCTGGACTGCTCAAGAACATTATCGCCCAAGCACATCGCGTCCTTGCAATGGATTGCGGCCATCGATATTGTGATCTTGGGCGATGATTTACTATCAGCAGCTCAAATCTTCCCTCTTTAGATCAATGGATCAAAGCTTCCCTTTTCGAATCGACGACCGATATCTGCTTCATGATTCAGGCTTCAGACTTTTCAAACTTCAAATTTTATTTGCCCCAAGCAAATCCTCTGGAGCTAGGGATCCGATGATGTGTGGCTCCTAGATTTGGATGGACGAGATCCACTTCATGTCTTTGGGCTCCAGGAAAATCAAAACTCAAAACTCGCTTACCTTCAGCCACTTTTACCCAAAGTTGTCAATTTGTTCATGCACATCCTCTTGAATCGAACGATTGAGAATTACTTCGGCTCTCTGGACTCCGGGAAAATCAAATCTCGAACCTCCTCTGCATTCAACTTATTTTACTTGGAGCTATATATTTTCTAATGCGTGGCCCTACCGATGGGTGGTCCAAATTCACTTCAGGCCTTCGACACTTATGGCTTCAGGAGTTCGACGCTTCGACACTTCGGGACTTCGACCAATTTGGGAATTTGGGCACTTCGGGACTTAGGCGCTTCGGGTCTTCTAATAACTTCTCATTTCAAATCTTTCGAAGCTCATTTCCATAAAGGCTTGGATCTAATACCACTTGTCCCCTTTGATATCAATGGTTCATATTCACTTCGGGGCCTTTTTCTCTGGCACTATACTTCATGCAAGTTTTCACTCGCAAACGCCCTGAGCTGCTGATATGAACTGTTCTTGGAATTTCCACTACTGAAATATTAAAACTACCTTCTTCTTATGCCTCAATCCTGAAACAGATTGTTAAGAAAGATGTGCTTTGTGTTCTTGGCTGCGGCCTGCATGATCAAGGATTTGGACAATTTGTTGTGGGTTGGGGAGAACAAAGAGAACAACAACAAAAACAAAGGAGATGGGTGTTCATCCTTAGAGAAAAATAGAGAGTTTTAGGGCCAAGACTTCCTTCGGGTAAGACATCAAGGGGAAATAGGGTGCTCAAACAAAAAAAGGTGCAAACACACACCGATTTTAACAGTCGAAAGGGACAAATTTCAAGACCTAGCCTACGAAAAAGAGAGAGACAAGGAAAAAATTTACAAACTCGGGTATATCTACACACACCTATGGCCCTCGACAACCTTATGTGATAACAATGTCCATATAATTTATTTTTCCTTATTTTTTGTCCATGTACCATTGAACAACTTAGAAAAAGTTTCATAAGACTACAAGTGATTGTCGAGAAATCCTTTGAACCAAGACTTTGATGAAAAAACAGGGTTGTTAATGAAATTTATCAATAAGTATTTATGGCAACCTAATGGTTGTAGCAAACGTTTTCTAAAGAGTCAAGTTATAGACATTGAAATTAGCAAGTAAACCACCCAATCAATAACTTGTTACCAATAGAACAATTATCACAATTTACATGTAATTTTCAGCGGTACAAAAGTTGGAAAAAAGTATGAAAGTGTGAGTTTTCTTCATCCCCAATGGTTGTAGCTTAATTTTTGTTACAACTTAGCCAATCAAGATTCCATTGGAGGAAAATAGAGACAATAACATATAGAATTTAGATCCAACCTTAAACAATTCAATCTCTTGAAATTCACATTTACCAATGCAACAATATTCAATCTTCAATGCAATTAGCACCTTATATATTGGGTTATGGATTTTCCTTATTAGAAAACAACCTATCCAATAAGGAGAATAAAATGTTTTATTGATAATTGAACCCTTATAAACCAAAGAAAGCACAAAATCTCCAAATTTTCTAGCTCATAAATCCAAGTTAAGCTATGGTTTAACAATCTTCTAGGTCTGTAAACCCTCTTACTCCCTAGATAAGATAAAACTTTGCAAGGTCTTGCTACAAGGGTGTAAACCCTATTTATCCTTGTAACAATCCTTAATACTTTTCAATAGAAATAGAAGAAAATTTCCTCGATAGAGGGTGTATTCTCTTATGATCCTCCTAGGGTTTGATTAATAACCTTGAAATTAAGAAGAAAAACAAAATCTTGCAGGAATTCCTTACCTATTCCAAGATATAGCATGCAAAACCATTAATTTATCAAACAAATTCCATCCAATTTCCAATAAAAAGCATATTATAGAAGTCACTAACCTTTATTCCACCAATAGACAAGCACAACATCCATTTTTTCGCAAGAGAGAAGAGATAGAAAATTTCCCAAAGAGGATGAAATTTCAATCCGAGAGTATGTAATTCTCAAGTGACGAGTTATGAAAATGAAAAGAGATGGTCCTCTATTTATATGAGGTCACTTAAACCTATTTTTCCACATAAAATTGTCAACAACAAATTAAAAGAGGGCCGACCCCCTTTATTTTATTTTTCATCTTGCGAATATGAAAATTACATAAGGTAAAACCCTAAAAAGGGTGATGTCATGCCCCATAAGGGTGACATGGGGCCTAAAAGTGAAATTTTGAGCCTAAAAATGCATATCTTTGGGCCTCCAAAGACCACGTGCCAACTTATCATGTTCTAGAGTGTCATGCCATGCATCTCCTTCCTTCAATCAACATCACATCACTTCCAGAACCATCAAACCCACTAAACCCTAGCCTCCAAATGACATCAAGGGTTTATAAAGTGACATCCTAGGCCTCCAAAGGCCAACATCCAGGTGAAAATGGTTATGATTCCATACTCTAATGATGTCAAAGTGCCTCCAAAGGAAACATCCTCTATCCTTTACACACAAAGGATTCGGGGTGCTCTTCCCAACTTGTGGGGTATGGCATCAATCCTATGATTTTTCAATTCCCCATGAAGGTAAAAATGGAATAATTCCTCCATAGATAGCTATCACCGAGAAAATTCCTATAGAGAAAAAAATACATACCCTCCAAGGGTCCACAATTCACATGTATCATGACAAGTAAGCCATATTTAATAAAAGAACCACCCAAACATATGCATTAAATCCCCCCTTTTCAAACTAAAAAAATGCTCAAAGACCTTATAAAATTTTCCAAATTTAAGTATGGGAGGGTCGTCATGGTTCCATATTGTGTATACCCCCCAATATAAATCCATTTCCCGAGGGTGAACCACTTACTAGGAAGCCATGTCAACCACCAAGGTGAAATGAGGAAAAAGGTACAATTTCCAAACAAACATTTTCATAATCAAGAAAGAACTCTTTGCAACATTATCAAATGCTTCAATTATTAAAATGATACTTACCATGAGACCAAACTTGTTACCTCATGAAGAAAAAATTGTTGTCCTTTCTGGCCTAGGATGGTGTGGTGGACATTGTTACGCTGTTGTCGATGAATGGTGATGTGTGGTGGAGAGGAAGGGATTTGTCTATTCAATGTGGGCTCAACTGGTCATCTGTCTCTCAACACTCCATGTCTTCAACCTACGGGCCTCAAAACATCATCTCCTTATTTACCCATAGCCTAGGGGGGTAACATACTCAATTCTTCCTTGTGCATGGGTGTAATTTCTTATTTGCGATTGCAAATAAACTCAAAAAAGTTAAATATTGACCACTTATACCTCTCCTTGAAAATTTTGTTGTCTTTTTACTCAACATTCCTTTATGGTTTCATTTCCTCCACATTATTGTTCACCTTTGTCTTCCTCTTCTCGACCAAACTACACCTATACAAATAGACTATGCCTCTTTTCCGAAAGTTTGTTCATAACTTTTCCTTGAGCTACAAAGTTATATAACCATGCTAAGTCCTACACAACTTAGATTTACCTATCATAACCATTCCCGATAGTACTTAGATTAGTTAACACATAAGCAACATGTAAGCAAACATAGAAAATCATTCAACATAAGTATAATAGAAAATTTATCATGAGTTAAGGGAGTTCCTAACACCATTTTATTCACTTGTATAGAAGAATGTTACAATGATACAAGAGGGGAGCTTGACCACTACTTGTGACTCATTACAAGAATACAAAGAGTCAAGGAAAGTTTCCTTCCAAGACTTTCTAGATTCTCCACACACCTCAACCCCTTTCACAACCATAGGCCTACCTCATGTAGGTCTTCTTCATAGAACTCGGTTACTTATCCAACTTGGGTGACTTGTGAAGTTTCAACTTAGAAAAAACCACTACATATCCTTTCGCTAATTCTTTATTTCTTGATGCATCCTCCTTGATGAATTCCTTATCTTGTCCAAGTCTCCTAATACTCATATTTTCCTTTCTCGTTGAGTTGGGAAAGTGCATTGCACAAAGTGACTCAGGATGACTTGAAAGTCACATGTGTTGGTCCACATGAATCATGCCAATTTTGTCTTGTCACCCTGTTTCCTAGGTCATCCATGCCCCAAGAATTTGTTCGGAAAGTTGGCCTTGTCTTCACAGCTCAATTCATCCAACTGCCCACACTTTCATGATCCACAAGTCATGGAGACAATTCCCTTTGGGTCTACACATGTAGATTGTGTGTCCAAAGTGCCCCTAATCATTCTATATAAGGTCATGAGGATGGTCACCACTGCATCCTTCCACTTAGTTGAGCACCTCTGACCATCCAATCTATCTACAAAAACACTCCGTGATTAGCTTGGTAGTGTGCTCTTTTCCATATACAACATGGGTCTTACATCCTCTCCCACTAAACTTGTTGGCATATTGGAAACACCCAATGACTAGAAGATCCAATATGTTTCTTCTTTAACTCTTGAACCTTTTATTCATATTTCCAAAGTGCTTTGAACCACTCCCAATCAGTCTCCTCATTCATGTCGATCCTTCCAATGGAAAAAACATTCATGTCACCGATTTATTCCAACAAAGGAAGTCCTATGGGAAAATATCTCCTCAACCTCCAACTCGGGCTTGTATGTGGTCATCGAAGGAGATATAGATGATGCCACCCTGCTTGGGTGATTTCCACTGATATATGAATGTTTCAAATGACTGATATGGAATATAGGATGGCATGTATTCATGTGAGGTGGTAGCTCCAACCTATATGAGACATTACTTATATTCTCAAGGAATTTGAATGGACCCTCAAACCTTGACATCAAAGAACTATCCATACTGGTAGGTGGCTTAAGTTGTTCTCTACTGAACTTTATGAATACCAAGTTGCCCACTTTGAAGTCTGCATCTAGCTTGTCATGATCTTCCTATTACTTCATCCGGTCTACTACATTCATCAATTGAGCACTATCCATCTCCAATTTTTTCTTCCATCCCATCATGAACACCAAGGTCGATGGGTAGTGCCCATAATAACCTTGCAGAACCATGTGATGATTTAAAGGTTGCTACTTTTTTCCAACTCAAATGGACTATAGCCCATCATTGACCTCTTTTGCAAGTTACAATTGAACTATGTGGAATCCAATAGATTCCACCAATTCGTCTATTCATCCCACAGAAAGTGCCTCAAGTAGACTTCCAAGAGTCCATTGAATAACTTGGTATGTCCATCTATCTACATATGGTAACTCGAGTTCTATAACATATTCATCCCAACAATTTTTAAAAACCCCATTCAAAATTGTTCGGTGTGTTTTTTGTCCTTGCTAGACACAATGCTCAAAATAAGACCCCAATAATTCACTACATTTTTGAAAAAAACCTCACCACTTATTCTGCACTACAATGCATATTCGTTGGAATGAATATGACATACTTCGAAAATGATCAACCACAACCATGATTTCATTAAAATATTGTTCAACCAAGATTTGGGTGATAAATTCCATCGAGACGCTTGCCCAAGGTCTCTCTAGAATCGAAAAAGGATGCAATTTACCAACTTGCATCTTGGTGTTTTCCTTGTATTGTTGTCACACACAAAAATTATGGACATACTCCTAAATGTCATGCTCATATGATCTCAATAGTATCCACATTCCAACAATGCCAATGTTCTTTTCTATCTTGGGTGGGAACCCAAGGCGAGTCATGACATTCCCTTATGAGCTCCTTGTGGAGGTTACATGACTTAGGCACATAAATGCACTCACCAAAATACAAAAATCCTTGATCCATCCAAAAATTCTACATCTTTCCTTCCTTTACCTGCTTCATGATGTTCATTATTGAAGGATCACTGTTATAGAAATATTTTCCTCATTCCTCATTCATGCACATGTGGCCTTATTCCCCGTGGACTCCCAAAAAATGAGTCTTAGTTAAGCTCTTTTCCGACTCATCTAAAAACTAAAAATATTGCCGAGTGATTTGTTCCTTTCACAATCGTTAAAGTGGATTTGAAAGGTCATGAGTCTTAGTTAATCTCTTTTCCGACTCGTTATCAAAAATAGA
>JASDQU010011826.1:141038-170396 GCA_032191745.1 Picea mariana | reverse complement strand
ACAACAGAAAGAGAAAAAGAAAGGGTCAAAATATAACTCGTCATCACACCAACCTCTTAAAATTAGAGGATGTTGAAATAATTGTCTATGAATTCAATTTGACAAAGAGAGGAACTCTTCACTCCAGGACCATAGATATTATCAAGAGGCTGCTGCCACAAGAGATAAGTGCAAGTTGGGATTCTGCTGAACCTAGTCGTAGATCAAAGAGGCTTTTGACAACTGAAACATTGGGCATACATGCAGACTCAGATGGTGCACTCATTGATATTAGAGAATAATATGTATCATCTACATCTTCATCCAGTCATTCATCTGAAGACAATGTAGATTCTAATGGTGTGTCAGAATCCATGGATGAATTTGATTAAGTGTATGAAACATTTTATGTATTTTTGATCAATATGATGTTTGTATGGTAACCATAAATGAGTGTTCTCAGTTACAAATGATATTACATGAAGTTATGAATCATTTATATGTTTTATGAGTTATATGTTTTTATTATGGAGAATATATAACAAAATTTCTTAGCTCTTCTGTTTTGAATATGGATAGTGTAACAAAATAATTTATGTTTCATTAAATGTAATTTGTATAGACTTGTTTATTTAATTTAATTTTTTTTTGAAGTTATGTTGAATGTTGACATCTGGAATGGTGATATTTTCATGCCATTATGTATTATCTTGTGGTTGGAGTGATAAACTAACCTTAAAAAAGTAAATATTTAAGGGTTGATTTTACGATTTGGTTTATAGCAGTGATAATTTTTTACAGCACTTTTAAAAATGTGTTAATTTGTAGGTTTTGGTTGCAAAGGTACTTACCGCACTAGGATAAGGTTTGAAATGAGGTATAATTTTAATGTTTAGAAAAAAAACATTTTTCTATCGATAGCACCATTCTTTGATTTAGGTGTTGATTTTAAGGTTTTTCGAAGCAACTGTATGCATGTTTTAGGCCATGCTTGAAAAAAATTTGTAATTTTAACCTAAAAAAAAGGATGCTACCGATAGCACCACTTTTTGATTTGAGAGTTAATTTTGTGGGTTTTTTATGCAAAAATATGGGTTTTAAGGCTAGCGTTCTTGTTTTGAGATCATAGTTCTCATTAAGTTGGTAATATTGTTGACTTACTAAACCATATTTAACGAATTTTTTAATGAATGATTATCTTATTGTGAATATTTTTTAATTGATTAAAATGGCAACACTTTTAGATGAGTTTATTTAGCAGAACTAGAAGGGGAAGTAACAAAGGCGGAAAGAGAGGGAATAGTGGCAGAAGGGGAAGATTGCCAAATGTATTTTGGCAACAAGGGAGACATAAGAGAATGAGGTTTTCCATACACTTGGATGTAGATTCTGAAGAATTTTATTAGCTAGTACAAAACGGTTGTCTAAACCTTGATGGGTAGCCAACATTTCCTCAACCTTCAACTCCTCCTAATGCTCCCCTACAACCACATCCCAACATTGTATATTTTCTTGAGCCCCCTATCTAGCCAACCAATGATGGTTGGGATATCAACCCTATAAATCGTCCCTCTAGTATTGTTCAATGGCCGGATAATCCTATGCCTCCTCCCCCTCCTATGCATTCAGTACCACATGTTGTATTGATAGCCTCCATGGCCCATTCACCACCTCAAAATTACAAGGTGCCTCCCAATGACCCCCAAGTTGACAAAGAAAGAAGCCTGCTCAATATCCTAGCTCAGAAGCATCTCAATCCTCCTCTATACATTCCAAACAAAAATTATCCAAAGATGATAGTTGGAAAAGAGAGATCACCTTCAATGACATGCACCCTGGAATAATAAAATTGGATGAGAAGAACTATTATTATGAAGACTTACTCAATCTGAGGCCAGATGTGTCAAAAGGAAGAACAAAAGAGAGGACTTTTTTAAGAGAAAACAACCTCACTTATTTTAATTTGAGTTTAGACACTTGATACAATTCATATAAACAACAAGCATATGACATTATTTTGAAAAATTTAAATATCATATCATTTTGATATTTTTGGAGATACAAGTGTTTCATTCTCTTTCTTCTTAATTTGGTTTAATTGTGTTTGTTAGCACTGAAAGTCACCCTCAGATTGCGGAAGGATGAGCCCAATACCTATCAGAGTTTTTGGTGGATGTTTGGTTTATATGAGTGGGGGTCAATGGAAAAAACTCAATATATGAATGATGTTCAACACAGAATTGAATAAGAAATGTATAGGGAAGTGAGGGCCACAAATAACTTCAGTCAATGAATTGAGTTTAAGTGTGACCAGAGGGAAGACTTAGTGAGAAAGGTAAAAAAGAATTCTATGAGCATCAGGATTTCAAGCAACATGGAGAAGAAAAACTCAGACTCAAGATCACTCTTAAGCTCAAGATTTAGACACTGAAATATGTCCAAACAACACAATCACAACAACACAATGATCAAACCTACATCACCATGTAGCTACAACAACTCGAATGGATGCTCCATGCCCGAGCCATTCAGTGTAAGAGAGAAAAAGATAACAAGGGAGCTGACTAAAACTGGTCACGATACCACTGTAATCAAACCTACATTACAACAGCATAACAAACCTCGACTGGATCCTCCATGCCTGAGTGTTTTAGCACAATTTTTACAAAGAGATGAAAAGAGGTTGAATTCTATTAATATGAAAGTCTCAAATCCGATACATAACTAGAGAACAATTCTGGCATCAAAACATTACAAAATAGGGAGCTCTGCTCAACCGACTGACCACCTTAACAAAATATCAAAACTACTTATTTATACTCAGAACTGTCCCTAACTATCAGGAGTGTGATATGATCACTACATTCAAAGCATTTCATCTGAGCAGTCTTCTGTCAGACTGTGGATGTACCCCTTTGTCAGACGCAAGCTCAGATCGACATGGGTCTGTAGGAAATTCCTTCCACGGGGGTACCTCGGGCTGACAACTCTGTTTTCCATGACCGACTCCTCCATACTTTCTAATTACTGAGTGAGTCAAGGTTTCAACCACCAGCTCCATTTTCATTAACTTCCTTTTCTCGGGATTGAAAAGCGGATTAATGCCTAGGGGGCGGCCACACACTGATCTCGGATAGGATGCTATATAAACACATGATTGCGGGGCTGCTCAAAGGTGGTTTGGGTTCACACCATTTTTGAGCTCACAATCCACCACCTTTTTCCACGTATTACTTTTCCCAAACCATGGTTTCAATTGCAGGACTGCTCAAGAAAATTATTGCTCGAGCACATCGTGTCCCCGCAATGGACTGTGGTCATCAATATTGTGATCTTATGAGATGATTTATGATCAAAGGCTCAAATATTCCCTCTTCAGATCAATAGATCAGATCTTCCCTTTTCAAATCGACGACTGAGATCTTCTTCGCGATTCGGGCTTCGGACTTTTCAAACTTCAAATTTTATTTGCCCCAAGAAAATCCTCCGGAGCTAGGGATCCGATGACGTGTGGCTCCTAGATTTGGAAGGCTGAGATCCACTTCGGGTCTCCGGGATCCGAGAAAATCAAAACTCAAATTTCTCTTACCTTCAACTTCTTTTACCTAGAGTTGTCAATCTATTGACGCACGTCCTCTTGAATCAAACGACCGAGAATTACTTCATGTCTCCGGACTCTGGGAAAATCAAATATCAAACCTCCTCTGCATTCAACTTCTTTTACCCAGAGCTATGGTTTTCCTAATGCGTGGCCCTGTTGATGGATGGTCTAGATTCACTTCGGGCCTTCGACACTTCTGGCTTCGAGAGTTCGACGCTTCGACACTTCGAGACTTTGGCTAGTTCGGGACTTCGAGCACTTCGGGTCTTCTAAGAACTTCTCATTTCAAATCTTCCGAAGCTCATTTCCCTGAAGGCTTGGATCTACTACCACCTATCCCGTTTGAGATCAACGATTCATATTCACTTCGAGGCCTTTTTCTCTAGCGCTATACTTCGCGCAAGTTTGCACTCCCGAACGCCTGTGAGGCACTGATCTGGACTGTTCCTATAATTTCTGCCACTGAAAGATCAAAAATTCCTTCTACTTATGCCTCAATCCTGAAACAAATTTTTAAGAAAGCTGCACTTTGTGTTCTTGGCTGCGACCTGCATGATCAAGGATTTGGACAATTTGTTGTGGGCTAGGGAGAACAGAGAGAATAACAACAAAAAAAAAGGAAATGGGTGTTCATCCTTACAGAAAAATATAGAGTTTTAGGGCTAATAATTCCTTCGGGTAAGACATCAAGGGGAAATAGGGTGCTTGAACCAAAAAGGTGCAAACACACACTGAATTTAACAGTCGAAAGGGACAAATTTCAAGACCTGGCCTACGAAAAAGAGAGAGGCAAGGCACAAATTTACAGACTCGGGTATATCGACACACACCTATGGCCCTTGAAAACCTTATGTGATAACATTTGTCTCCACAGGGGATGACATGCTCCTTGCGAGCTGCCAAGAACGTGCAGTTTCAATGCCTTAGCTGTTGGGGTATGGAGTCTAGCTCAAAACTTTCGCCGAAGAAAACAGGGAAATATGTACACTACTCTACTAAAAAATGAAAATGAACACATGGGCTCCAGAAGGAACTTATTTATGTTCACTCCTAGACTAACTGATTTTACAAAGTTCTAGGTGAAAGAAAACTTCCACCACAGCCACCCAGACTGCTTGGTAATAAAATTCTTCTCTTTTCTACAAATAATGCATAAAAGGTAAGGGAAGTATGACAACACAAAGAAAACATGTATGGGAAAACTGGAAATACCTCCAAATGACGATAATATGAATAATTTTGCAGGCTGCAATGCTTTTGGAAAAACAACTCCATATACAACCCCACAGGGTCACAAAATTTATAATCAGGAAAGCTCGACTGATAAAAAAATACCTCCTGTACTTCATTGTTTCTCACCTGTTGTTCGATGTCCTCAGAGTGTAAAGGTGGGTAGAGGAATGATATGGGTTGGCTGATCCCAGGTGATATTTTCTCATTTACAGGTTCAAGACAGGAGATAAACTACAGATTTAGCTCCTCCATCTCTCCTTTATCTGCTTCGATAACATATGCTAGCTGAGAGCAAGGAGTCTCTTCATGTATATCCATGGATGGATCTTTCTTTCTATCATGCTATTCTTGGTAGGAGCTTTCACTTTCATAAGAAGATTGGCAGCCTATACTTTCTACTTTTGAATACTCATCAGAGGTCAGTGAGCACATAACTCTTTTATTTTTATCCTCGCTTTTGTCTCAATCATATCTTTACCAGACTCATCACGCAAGGAACACTCTATCATCTACAGAATGTGGAGTGACAACGTTTTGCAACAGTCATAAAAAATAAGATGAGTTGGGTAAATCTTCTCATAATACGAATTAAAAGCATCGTGAAAATCCTTCAAAGAATGGATACTAGAAGTAGGGAGAGATAGACATCATTCAAGAGCATTTTCCTCTAAAGAAAATCCAAACATCTTGATCCCGACATCCTCGTGAAAGAAGCCGTGCTCGAGCATGCATACATGAAATTTTAATAAGTTCTTACCAGGATCATCATGCTTGCTTCCTCTGAATCTCGAAAGATAGTCATCCCATTCGTTTATAGCTGAGACTGGATGTGTACAACCAGATATGGCTGAGAAATTGAAAGGGGAAAAAATCTGAGCCAAGATAGCCGAGAGATGTGGCTCCTCCTTTTCTCCTTCATGGTTCTCCCCAGGGTCAGATTCGTAATCACCAAAAATAGGAACCATGGAGAAACTCTGCTCTTCATGGTCTTTGCTAGGATATCCATCAATAATTGTTTGTTCTTGGTGAGTATCTGACATCACTTCTTCATCATAAGTAGGGCTGCCAAGAACATCTGTTTCCAGGACCAGAATATCCTTTGTATTTTCTTCGTAAGAGCGGCGAGAAAAATATTCCTTCAATTCCTCTATTCTTGCAGAAAGTGATCGTATCAGCTCCATTAGCTCCTTCGGGGGATGTCCCTCATCCTCACAACTTTCACAAGGACGACCTATGTTTTAAACACCATCTCTATACTCCTCACAATAGTTATGACAGATTAACTCAAAGGAATAATACCTTTGATAATGTCTATTGAAAGTTGCATGAAATTCTCTCAGGGAGGAGATGCTGGCAGGGGGTAAGGAGTGATACCACTGATGAGCATCTTCTACCAATGAGAACATGAACATCTTCATTAATACATCTTCATGATGTATCTCCCACTGATGCATGAGTTCATGAAACTCATGGAGATGATGAGCAGGGTTTTCCTCTTTATGCTCTCTAAATATGGGAAAATAATCGCCCCATTCATTTGGAGTAGGGACAACATTCGGAAAAATAGAAACAACAGAAAAATTAAAAGGAGCAAACCTTCGAGCCAAGATTATTTCCATTTCGAAACAATGGAGTCATCAATCGATCCTTTAATCATGGAGTTGCCAGGTGAATGATATGCATAATGAGCATGCTTGGTATTTGTTCACCATCAAAGACTAGATCTAATTGTTGTGTCCCAGGGGGCTCCAGGTGTATCTAGTGGCAGTCACACTGAAACAATGGAGTCTAGACAGTGGATTTTCCAGGTGTAATTCAATATTCAATGGTTATGATATTTGATGCACCTTTAGAATCATAAGCTCATTGTCGTTCTACCTAGGGAAAATTCTTCAATTCGTTCCCCGACAATGGCAACCAAGAATGTTAGCATTGATAGTCACCCTAAGATTGTGGAAGGATGAGCCCAGTACCCATCAGAGTTTTTGGTGGATGTTTGGTTTATATGAGTGGAGGTCAATGGACAAAACTAAATATATGAATGATGTTCAACACATAACTGGACAAGAAATGTACAGGGAAGTGAGGGCCACAACTAAATTTAGTCAGTGAATTGAGTTTAAGTGTGAGTAGAGGGAAGACTTAGTGAGAAAGGTGAACAAGACTGCTATGAGCATCAAGGTTTCAAGCAACATGGAGAAGAAAAAATCACACTAAAGATCACTCTTAAGATCAAGATTCAGACACTGAAATATGTCCAAACAACAAAGTCACAACAACAGAATGATCAAACCTCCATTACCATGTAGCTACAACAACTCGACTGGATCCTCCATGCCTGAGCCATTTAGTGTAAAAGGGAAAAAGATAACAAGGGAGATGACTAAAACTAGTCACGATACCACTGTAATCAATCCTACATTACAACAACATAACAACCCTCGACTGGATCCTCCATGCCTGAGTGTTTTAGCATAGTTTTTATAAAGAGATGAAAAGAGGTTGACTTCTATTAATCTGAAAGTCTCAAATCCGATACATAACCAGAGAATAGTTTTGGCATCAAAACATTACAAAATAGGGAGCTCTTCTCAACCAGTTGACCACCTTAACAAAATATCAAAACTAATTATTTATACTCAGAACCGTCCTCGACTATTAGGAGTGTGATCTGATCACTACATTAAAAGAATTTCATCTGATTAGTCTTCTGTCAGACTGTGCATGTATCCCTCTGTCATACGCGAGCTCAGATCGACATGGGTCTATAGGAAACTCCATTCATGGGGGTAACTCGGGCTGACAACTCCATTTTCAATGGATGACTCCTCCATACTTTCTAATTATTGAGTGAGTCGAGGTTTCAACCACCAGCTCCATTTTCATTAACTGCCTTTTCTCAGGATTGAAAAGCGGCTTAATGCCCAGGGGGCATCCACACGCTGCTCTTAGATAGGACACTATATAAACACGTGATTGCGGGGATTCTCAAAGGTGGTTTGGGTTCACACTGATTTTGAGCCCGCAATCCACCACCTTTTTCCATGTATTACTTTTTCCAAACCACTGTTTCAATTGTGGACCGCTCAAGAACATTATCGCCCGAGCACGTCGTGTCCCTGCAATGGACTGTGGTTGTCGATATCGTGATCTTGGGCGATGATTTACGATCAACAGCTCAAATCTTCCCTCTTTAGATCAATGGATCAAATCTTCCCTTTTCGAATTGACGGTTGATATCTGCTTCGTGATTCGGGCTTTAGACCTTTCAAACTTCAAATTTTATTTGCCCCAAGAAAATCCTTTGGAGCTAGGGATCCGATGATGCGTGGCTCCTAGATTTGGACAGACAAGATGCACTTCGGGTCTTCGGGCTCCAGGAAAATCAAAACTCAAATCTCGCTTACCTTCAACTGCTTTTACCCAGAGTTGTCAATTTGTTCACGCGCATCCTCTTGAATTGAACGACCGAGAATTACTTCGGCTCTCTGGACTCTGGGAAAATCAAATCTCAAACCTCCTCTGCATTCAATTTATTTTACTTGGAGCTATGGATTTGCTGACACGTGGCCCTACCGATGGATGGTCCAAATTCACTTCATGCCTTCGACACTTCTGGCTTCAAGAGTTCGACGCTTCGACACTTTGGGACTTCGACCAATTTAGGACTTTGGGCACTTCGGGACTTCGGCAGTTCGGGTCTTCTAATAACTTCTCATTTCAAATCTTTCGAAGCTCATTTCCCCAAAGGCTTGGATCTACTTCCACTTGTCCCCTTTGAGATCAATGGTTCATATTCACTTCCAGGCCTTTTTCTCTGGCACTATACTTTGCATAAGTTTTCACTCCTGAACACCCTGAGCCGCTGATATGAACTGTTCCTGGAATTTCCACTGCTAAAATATTAAAACTACCTTCTACTTATGCCTCAATCCTAAAATAGATTGTTAAGAAAGCTGCACTTTGTGTTCTTGGCTACGGCCTGCATGATCAAGGATTTGGACAATTTTTTGTGGGTTGGGGATAACAAAGAGAACAACAACAAAAACAAAGGAGATGGGTGTTCATTCTTAGAGAAAAATAGAGAGTTTTAGGGCCGAGACTTCCTTCGGGTAAGACATCAAGGGGAAACAGGGCGCTCGAACAAAAAAGGTGCAAACACATACCGATTTTAACATTCGAAAGGGACAAATTTCAAGACCTAGCCTATGAAAAAGAGAGAGACAAGGCAAAAATTTACAGACTTGGGTATATCGACACACACCTATGGCCCTCAACAACCTTATGTGATAACAATGTCCATATAATTTATTTTTCCTTATTTTTTGTCCATGTACCATTGAACAACTTATAAAAAGTTTCATAAGACTGCAAGTGATTGTCGAGAAAGCCTTTGAACCACTTCTTAGCATCTTCATCAAGAGACATTACTAACAAATTCATCATAACATGTTCATGTTCTATATCATTGTCTTCCATGGACAAACGAATAACATCAATATTCTCTTCAGGTGTAACAAAATTGGTTCCAGTGAACTTGGAAAACCACTTGTGAGACTCTTTAGGCATGTTATTGGGATACACAGGGATGGTGGCCATATTTAATGGCTTGTAAATGCTGTCAGCCCAAGAGTGAGCCATTTGAGTGAGGTGGAGGTTACCTTGAAAAAATGTTTTGACAACGAGATAATTATGAGGGAGTATTCTTCAGTAAACCTTGGAAGGCATGAACCTTCCTTAGGGAAGTGTCTTTTGAAAAGATGGGTTCTTAGGTTGTTGAGTTTCCAGATGAACTTTATGGAAATATCTTAAAAAAATGGAAAGGGAAATTCCCTCAAATGGAGTTTCTAGGAAAGCTAAGAGTAAAGGATTTGGGATAGACTTTCCAAGTGTCGTTATGGGATTGGAAAGGATTCAAAATTCTCCCTTGCAATGACTCCAAAAATGTTATCGCACAAATTTTAGTTTGGGAAAAGCCCAACCAAAGAAAAAAGTGTGTGAAACAACTGGGGACACATATCACTGCCACCTCAATATATATCCCTCTCATTTTAGTGAAGGACAAGTCCAACACAAGGGAGGCTTCCCAGGTGACCCTATGGGGATCGCAAGGGGAGAATAAAGAAGCTAGAATATTACCTCTATAAGTCAAGGTTTGAGATGAATTGAGGCTTGAGGAGAGATTCCTTTGAGTTGGTGAATGGTTGCAATGGTTGTGTACTTGAAAAAAAATGTTAGACAAACCAAAACAAGACCAAATATGATGATATAAGCCTCAATAAAACTACAAATTAAACCTTAAAAATCAAGTATATGATATTGGAAAATAAAGCTTGCAACTAGTACACAATGTTCCAAGGTTTAGACCAAGACTTTGATGAAAAAATAGGGTTGTTAATGAAAGTTATCAATAAGTATTTATGACAACGTAATGGTTGTAGCAAACGTTTTCTAAAGAGGCAAGTTATAGACATTGAAATTAGCAAGTAAACCACACAATCAATAACTTGTTACCAATAGAACAATTATCACAATTTACATGTAATTTTCAGCGGTACAAAAGTTGGAAAAAAGTATGAAAGTGTGAGTTTTCTTCATCCCCAATGCTTATAGCTTAATTTTTGTTACAACTTAGCCAATCAAGATTCCCTTGGAGGAAAATAGAGACAATAACATATAGAATTTAGATCCAACCTTAAACAATTCAATCTCTTGAAATTCACATTTACCAATGCAACAATATTCAATCTTCAATGCAATTAGCGCCTTATATATTGGGTTATGGAGTTTCTTTATTAGACAACAACCTATCCAAAAAGGAGAATAAAATGTTTTCTTGAGAATTAAACCCTTATAAACCAAATAAAGCACAAAATCTCCAAATTTTCTAGCTTATAAATCCAAGTTAAGCTATGGTTTAACAATCTTCTAGGTGTGTAAACCCTCTTACTCCCTAGATAAGAAAAAACTTTGCAAGATCTTGCTACAAGGGTGTAAACCCTATTTATCATTGTAACAATCCTTAATACTTTTCAATAGAAATAGAAGAAAATTTCCTCGATAGAGGGTGTATTCTCTTATGATCCTCCTAGGGTTTGATTAATAACCTTGAAATTAAGAAGAAAAACAAAATCTTGCAGGAATTCCTCCAAAGTCCATGTGCCAAGTTATCATGTGCTAGAGTGTCATGCCATGCATCTCCTTCCTTCAATCAACATCACATCACTTCCAGAACCATCAAACCAACCAAACCCTAGCCTCCAAATGACGTCAAGGGTTTATAAAGTGACATCCTAGGCCTCCAAAGGCCAACATCTAGGTGAAAATGGTTATGATGTCATACTCTAATGATGTCAAAGTGCCTCCAAAGGAAACATCCTCTATCCTTTGCACACAAAGGCTTCGGGGTGCTCTTTCCAACTTGTGGGGTATGGCGTCAATCCTAGGAGTTTTCAATCCTCTATGAAGGTAAAAATGGAATAATTCCTCCATAGATAGCTATCACCGAGAAAATTCTTGAAGAGAAAAAAAAGCACACCCTTCAAGGGTCCACAATTCACATGTATCATGACAAGTAAGCCATATTTAATAAAAGAACTACCCAAACATATGCATTAAATCCCCCCTTTTCAAACTAAAAAAATGCTCAAAGACCTTAATTTTTTTTCCAAATTTAAGTATGGGAGGGTTGTCATGGTTCCATATTGTGTAGACCCCCCAGTAGAAATCCATTTCCCGAGGGTGAACCACTTACTAGGAAACCGTGTCAACCACCAAGGTGAAATGAGGAAAAAGATACAATTTCCAAACAAACATTTTCATAATCAAGAAAGAACTCTTCGCAACATTATCAAATGCTTCAATTATTAAAATGATACTTACCATGAGACCAAACTTGTTACCTCATGAAGAAAAAATTGTTGTCCTTTCTAGCCTAGGATGGTGTGGTGGACATTGTTACGCTGTTGTCGATGAATGGTGATGTGTGGTGGAGAGGAAGGGATTTGTCTATTCAATGTGGGCTCAACTGGTCATCTGTCTCTCAACACTCCATGTCTTCAACCTACGGGCCTCAAAACATCATCTCCTTATTTACCCATAGCCTAGAGGGGGTAGCATACTCAATTCTTCCTTGTGCATGGGTGTAATTTCTTATTTGGGATTGCAAATAAACTCAAAAAAGTTAAATATTGACCACTTATACCTCTCCTTGAAAACTTTGTTGTCTTTTTACTGAGCATTCCTTTATGGTTTCATTTCCTCCACATTATTGTTCACCTTTGTCTTCCTCTTCTCGACCAAACTACACCTATACAAATAGACTATGCCTCTTTTCCGAAAGTTTTTTCATAACTTTTCCTTGATCTACAAAGTTATATAACCATGCTAAGTCCTACACAACTTAGATTTACCTATCATAAGCATTCCCAATAGTACTTAGATTAGTTAACACATAAGCAACATGTAAGCAAACATAGAAAAAAATTCAATATAAGTATAATAGAAAATTTATCATGAGTTAGGGGAGTGCCTAACACCATTTTATTCACTTATATAGAAGAATGTTACAATGATACAAGAGGGGAGCTTGACCACTACTTGTGACTCATTACAAGAATACAAAGAGTCAAGGCAAGTTTCCTTCCAAGACTTTCTAGATTCTCCACACACCTCAACTCCTTTCACAACCATAGGCCTACCTCATGTAGGTCTTCTTCATAGAACTCAGTTACTTATCCAACTTGGGTGACTTGTGAAGTTGCACCTTAGAACAAACCACTACATATCCATTCACTAACTCTTTCTTGCTTGATGCATCCTCCTTGATGAATTCCTTATCTTGTCCAAGTCTCCTAATACTCATATTTTCCTTTCTCATTGACTAGGGAAAGTGCATTGCACAAAGTGACTCAGGATGACTTGAAAGTCACATGTGTTGGTCCACATGAATCATGCCAATTTTGTCTTGTCACCCTGTTTCCTAGGTCATCCATGCCCCAAGAATTTGTTTGGAAAGTTGGCCTTGTCTTCACAGCCCAAGTCATCCAACTGTCCACACTTTCATGATCCACAAGTCATGGAGACAATTCCCTTTGGGTCTACACATATAGATTGTGTGTCCAAAGTGCCCCTAATCATCCTATATAAGGTCACAAGGATGGTCACCACTGCATCCTTCCACTTAGTTGAGCACCTCTAACCATCCCATCTATCTACAAAAACACTCCGTGATTATCTTGGTAGTGTGCTCTTTTCCATATACAACATGGGTCTTACATCCTCTCCCACTAAACTTGTTGGCATATTGGAAACACCCAATGACTAGAAGATCCAATATGTTTCTTCTTTAACTCTTGAACCTTTTATTCATATTTCCAAAGTACCTTGAACCACTCCCAATTAGTCTCCTCATCGGATCGATCTTTCTAATGGAAAAAATACTCATGTCACCAATTTATTCCAACAAAGGAAGTCTTATGGGAAAATATCTCCTCAACCTCCAACTCGATCTTGTATGTGGTCATCGAAGGAGATATAGATGATGCCACCCTGCTTGGGTGATTTCCACTGATATATGAATGTTTCAAATGACTGATATGGAATATAGGATGGCATGTATTCATGTGAGGTGGTAGCTCCAACCTATATGAGACATTACTGATATTCTCAAGAAATTTGAATGGACCCTCAAACCTTGACATCAAGGAACTATCCATATCGGTAGGTGGCTTAAGTTGTTCTCTACTAAACTTTATGAATACCAAGTTGCCCACTTTGAAGTCTACATCTAGCTTGTCATGATATTCCTATTACTTCATCCGGTCCACTGCATTCATCAATTGAACACTATCCATCTCCAATTTTTCCTTCCATCCCATCATGAACACCAAGGTTGATGGGTGGTGCCCATAATAACCTTGCAGAACCATGTGATGATTTAAAGGTTGCTACTTTTTTCCAACTCAAATGGACTATAGCCCATCATTGACCTCTTTGGAAAGTTACAATTGAACTAGGTGGAATCCAATAAATCCCACCAATTCGTCTATTCATCCCACATAAAGTGCCTTAAGTAGAATTCCAAGAGTTCATTGAATAACTTGGTATGTCCATCTATCTACATATGGTAACTCGAGTTCTATAACATATTCATCCCAACAATTTTTAAAAACCCCATTCAAAATTGTTTGGTGTGTTTTTTGTCCCTGCTAGACACAATGCTCAAAGAAAGACCCTAATAATTCACTACATTTTTGAAAAAATTCTCACCACTTATTCTGCACTACAATGCATATTCGTTGGAATAAATATGACATACTTCAAAAATGATCAACCACGACCATGATTTCATTAAAATATTGTGCGACCAAGATTTGGGTGATAAATTCCATCGAGATGCTTGCCCAAGGTCTCTCTAGAATCGAAAAAGGATGCGATGTACCAACTTGCATCTTGGCGTTTTCCTTGTATTGTTGTCACACACAAAAATTATGGACATACTCCTAAATGTCATACCTCATATTCTCTCAATAGTATCCACATTCCAACAATGCCAATGTTCTTTTCTATCTTGGGTGGGAACCCAAGGCGAGTCATGACATTCCCTTATGAGCTCCTTGTGGAGGTTACATGACTTAGGCACATAAATGCACTCACCAAAATACAAAAATACTTGATCCATCCAAAAATTCTACATCTTTCCTTCCTTTACCTACTTCATGATGTTCATTATTGCAGGATCACCGTTATAGAAAGATTTGCCTCATTCCTCATTCATGCACATGCAGCCTTATTCCCCGCGGACTCCCAAAAAATGAGTCTTAGTTAAGCTCTTTTCCGACTCGTCTTAAAAATAAAAATATTGCGGAGTGATTTGTCCCTTTCACACTCGTTAAAGTGGATTTGAAAGGTCACGAGTCTTAGTTAATCTCTTTTCCGACTCGTTATAAAAAATAGAAAAGATTTCCGAGTGAACTTGTCTTTTTCACACTCGTAAATTGTATTTGAAAAGACATCTATTTGGCACAAGTTTACCCCTTTTTCACACCAAGTAGACTACAAGACATAAAAAATGATATTTTTTGGCATTAAGTTGTGATTGCATCTCATGCCATCGCTTGCAGCATTGAGCCTTTAGCCGGTTCTCGCTTTGCGTTATAAACCGTTGCCTAAGTAGTTTTGCATCCTCAACCAAGTAGAGCCTTGTTTATATCCTTCACAATTTGACACCCTATACCTGGAGGAAACATCACCCCAAGTGTCCATCTCCACATGCATTTCCTTGCATTAAGCATAGGTACGTTCCACTACTGGAACTAGTTTTTCTTACTTGCAAAACTCGTTTCCTCCTCTATATCATAGCATTCATTTGTTATAAAAAAAAAAAAAAAGACGGGCAGGAAGGAAGTACTATATTATAATTGGCAACAATCATGTCACCTTTTAACATAGCACAAAATTGTTGAGTCCTTGTGTCATCATAATTTTGGGTTTTAGCATGGCCTTAGGAAGCTGATCGCGTTACATAGTTTTCTCTACCGACTGGTTACTCTTCTAGTCCCTATAGAGAATGTTATTGATGCCTCCTGCATCTAATAGTCACATAATTGAGTCTATGCTGCTAGAGTCCACCATATGTCTCATGCTCTTGTTCAAAGGAAGTCTCACAACTTGCATCAACCACTCCTCAGAAATCTTGACTTTGCATGTCGGCCATACCCTCAGTTTGTCTCAGAATCACATGATACTATGGTCTTATCATGCACCCTGGCCCTACTTGCATCATCGGTAGGTCACCTTGAACCCAAAAACCGACATTTCATCATTGGTCATTGACTGGGTGGTTTCCCTTGTGTTCGACGGTAAGACATCTATTCACACTTTGGGATTCGTGCAGTGTCTTGGATGCCATTAGCCTTATTGATGGTTTCCTCACCTTTGTCAACAATTTTCATCATTTCCTGCTATTCAGAGGGTCTTTTTCATGTACTTCTTGCATTTGATACACGCGAAAGGCACACATGGTCATTGGTTTGTCAACATGTTCTTCGTCCGATCTCCACCAAATCATGAAGCTCCTGCTTTGTTCCTCATGCTGACTGATGAGAGATGCCTTAATGCTCTCCTTTCAGTGGGTCTCTTTCCATCGACTTCAGCTCATCTATTCTGGATATGGGACCTAGATTTTTATGAGTACCTTGAGTCTTGCAATCATTAGTGGTAGGATCTCTCACCATTGACAAGTGGGAATACATCAATTTCTCATGATCAATGGATTTGTCAAGTGTTCGACACCGATTCCTTTATTCACACTTGTAGGAATGTACTCGATGCCTTGATACCTACTTTCATTATTGGTAGGCTGTCTCGCATTTGTTAACGGTATACCTCAATGACTGGTAATCAAACGATGTCTCATTATGTTCGACCTCAACACCTTTATTCACATGATGTACACTTCCACCCTCGGCGGATAGTGTAGAGGACTTGAAGACATCACTATGTGGCCGCAACTTTCCTAAGTTGTTTCTTCCTTTTCATTGGACCAACACCTGTTCGAATTTAGTGATCATGGGAGATCAGATTGTACTTCATGGTATACAGATATCTTTAGATTGATTTTTGAGACTAGTTTTCACTGGGCCTTGTTCGTGACTATGACAACTTTTGGCATATAACCTTCCTTAATTTTGTCTTGTAGCTCCATCAATACTTGAATTTGATTGCCCACTAGTGTTGATAACTTGTCTTCCTCCAAGGCAGGGAGTTGTTCCTCCCTGCTCAAGGTGTTCACGAATTCATGTCAAATTATTACAATAAGTCATGCCACCATGCCTGCTTAGGTGATAACGTTTTGGGTAGCAAAGTAGCTCATCTCCACATTATATATCTTCACAACAAATGGATTTTTCAATAACTAGTTATGCCATGCATATCTCCAATGCATAATTGTGGTCATCTCCTTTTCATGAATGGGGTACCATTGGTCAAGGTATTGTAGCTTTCTACTCTAGTAGGTTACTAGATGACCCTCTTGAGAAAAAAATTCCCAAATGATGAAGTTCGAGGCATCTGTATACACCTCAAATGATAACTCAATGTCTAGTAGCTTCAATAATGATGTCAAGACAAGTTTGTGTTTGATCTTGCATAATGTTTTCTGACACTTCTTCGTCTAGTTCCATTCCTTGTTCTTTCTCAACATGTCACTCAATGGCACCAAAGTATTATATTATCCCTCCAAAAAATTTTGGTAAAAGTTATCCAAACTAGGGAAAATGCTTACCTCATGGATTTTCCATGGCTCCTCCCAATCCTCAATTACCCTTATATGCAAAGGATCCATGCATATGCATCCTTCCCCAATCCAATGGCCCAAGAATGGAATTTTAGTTTTCCCAAAGACACACATGATTATTCAAGTATAATTGACTCTTCCTTGACACCTCAAAGACTTCCTCCAAGTTATTCTTGTGCTCCTCCATGTTTTCAATGAGTACTACAATGTCATCTAGCTAGAAAATGACCAACTTGTCCAAGAATTATCAGAACACATCATTTATCAAAATGAAAAAGGTGGCTAGGAAATTGCAAAACTCAAAATGAATAACCAAAATCTCAAAACTATCATACCTTGTCCCCATGGCCATATTCTCCTCATCCCCTTCCACAACCTTCACTTGGTAATATCCCTACCTTAAGTCTAGCTTTGAGAAGACTTTGGCCTTGGCTAACTTGTTGAAACAATCTATGGCTAAAGGTAGGGGATAATAGTTCTTTATGGTCTACTTATTCAATGCATAATAGTCCATGAACATCCTTAGCTCCAGGGTGTCCTTGTTATTTTGGAAGAGGACTGAGGCACCATATGGGGACCTAGATGGTCGAATAAACCCAACATCAATAAAATCTTTCAACTATCGCTTCAATTATTCTATATTAGGCCCTTAAAGATGATATGGATATTTGGTTGGTGGTTGCAACCCCGGATCCATATCTATATAGTGTTCAAAAATGCACCTAGGTGGGGGCACCTTAGACAAATAATCAGACACCTGGTCCATAAAGTCGCTCAACACATCAACAAGTGTTGATGGAATAGGTGTCCCCACTCCATCCTCCTCTACTTCTCTAATGACTACTATGAACACTTGTGATTCTGGGAACATATCCATCCTCTTCATGCTCATTACACATAACAACTACACCTTCCCAACTATCCTTCTTATAGTTGTGTGCACAACCCAAGACTTTTTTCACTAAGAACAACCAACTTCTCCACAAATGGAATGAAGAAATATTGTTTCCTCTTGAGGAACTCTTGGCCAAGGATGAACTCAAATTCATCCATTCACTATTCGATGAAGTCTGCATGACCCTTGTACTTGTGAAACTGAATGTGAACTGCAGAGGCAACTCCAACAGTTGCCTTGGCCTTAGACTAGTTGACTTCCTTCATCGTAGCTTCACACGACCCAACTCTAATCCCTATCTCATGTGGAAATTCTAGCCGTAAGAAATTATGTGAGATTTCTAAGTCAACCAACACTTTGAACATCTTCCCATTAATTATCAAGTCCAAAAAACACAATTGGTGATCATGTTTACCTTGGTTTCCAACCAAGGCATGAATCCTTAGAAACCTTCATCCGTAGGATGATAATGTGCACAATGGTTAAGTGAAATGAAAAACAACAAGAGTGACCATACTTACCTTCATCCAAATTGGTCTATCAAAGAGTACCAAGCAACAAAATATTCTCAAGGCATGTGGGGGAAAGATTCTACTAACTTGAACACTTACATCAACACTCACACCAAGTGCTACCCTCCTGAGCTTCCAAGTATCCTAGGATCCTTCTCAGTCGGTGGATGATAGTATATGAATTACCTCAAATATTTCAAGTCACCCTCCAAACCAAATACTATATTCTGAGGCATGGTGAAGGCATGGTGAAGAGTGCTCAACAAAACTCTGAAACCAACTACTTGAAGAAGTTGAGATCTGACAATGGCTATCGTGGACCTAAGAGTATTTCCAAAAATTTTCCTTTTCATCTTTTACAATCATGCAACACTACTTTGTCTTAGTTGTTCTGGCTTGACCAAAAAACTCTTACTAAAACCAGACTATGCCTCTTCGCTAAAAGTATACCCGTAACTTCTACTTGAGCTATAAAGTTAGATAACCATGACAAGTCCTACACAACTTAAATTTACCCAACAAAATAATTCCCAACATTACTTGGATTAGATAACACTTAGGAAACAAGTAAGATCACAGAGAAAAAAATTAAATATAAAAAGAATAGAACATGACTCATGAGTTCAGGAGGCACCAAGGCAGTGTTTAACACCCTTTTACTCAATTATATAGAAGAATGTTACATTGACATAATATGGGAGCTCGACCACTACCTACAACTCATTATAATAATACAAAGTGTCAAGGCAAGTAACCTTCCCAAACTGCATAGCTTCTCCATACATATCAACCCTTGTCACAATTGCATGCTTGCTTCATGTAGCTCTTGTTCAAAAAAATCGATTGCTTAACCAATTTGGGTGACTTGTGACATCAAACCTTAGAACATAACACTATGATAGATCCGTTCACCAACTCTTTATTTCTTCATGCTTCCTCCTTGATGAATTCCTTAGCTTGTCCAAGCCTCCTCATATTTATATGCACCTTGTCTGTTCACTCATGCCCTGGATTAGATAACATTACTTAGATTAGATAACACTTTAGAAACATGTAAGCACACATAGAACAACATTCAATATCAATAGAATATAACATAGGTCATGAGTTTGAGCGACACCAAGGTGGTGCTTAACACCCTTTTACTCACTTATATAGAATAATGTTACAATGATACAAGAGGGGAGCTCAACCACTACTTGCAGCTCATTACAAGAATACAAAGAGTCAAGGCAAGTCACTTTCCCAAACTGCCTAGATTATCCATACATATCAATCCTTGTCGCAACCTCAAGCTTGCCTCATGCAAGTATTTCTCATAGAACTCAGTTACTTAACCAACTTGGGTGACCTGCAACACTTCACCTTAGAACATACCACTACTATAGATCCCTTCACTGACCCTTGCTTGCTTCATGCTTCCTCCTTGATAAATTCCTTAGCTTGTCCAAGTCTCCTCATACTTACATGGACCTTGTCTGTTCACTCATACCCTGGATTAGATAACATTACTTATATTAGATAACACTTAGGAAACATGTAAGCAGACAAACAACAACATTCAAGATAAAGAGAGTAGAACACAAATCATGAGTTTGTGCAACACCAAGGTGATGCTTCACACCCCTTTACTCACTTATATAGAAGAATGTTAGAATGATACGAGTGGGGATCTCGACCACTACCTGCAACTCATTACAATAATACAAAGAGTCAAGGAAAGTCACCTTCCCAAATTGCCTAGCTTCTCCATACATATCAACCCTTGTCGCAACTGCAGGCTTGCCTCATGCAAGTCTTGTTTACATAACTCAATTACTTAATCAATGGGTGACCTGTGACATAGTGCCTTAGAATAGAGCACTATTGTAGATCCCTTCATTGCCACTTTCTTGCTTCATGCTTCCTCCTTTATGAATGCCTTATCTTGTCCAAGTCTCCTCATACTTATATGCACCTTGTTTGTTCACTTGGGAAAGTGCATTGCACAAAGTGACTCTGGCTGGCTAGACATTCATGCATGTTGGTCCACTTGAGATGTGCCAAGTCCATCTCCTTGACTCATTTCCTAGGTCATTTGTTCCCCAAGAATTTGTTTGGAAATTTTTCCTTGTCTCCATGCCCCAAGTCATCCAACTACTTGCACCATTGCCATCCACAAGTCATGGAGACAAGTTCCCATGGTTCTACACATCCAGATCATGCATCCAAGGAAACCCTACTCATCCCATATAAGTTCACGAGGATCACCAACACTCCATCCTTCCACTTAGTTGAGCGCATCCAACCATCCACCCCGTCTATCTGTGAAGACGCTTCATGCTCATCTTGTCGGCACACTTTCTATCTTCCACGATGGAGGTCTTGCACTTAGGAATTGATCTACCCCATTGGTCCTTTATGCAATTTATAAATGTAATAACCAAATAAGTTAATAAATGGACAAAACTCCACCACTTTCTTGCTAACATTTTAATCTAAATTTTATTAAAATTTTGCAAAAAAGTTATAAGTTCATCTTTATTATTTGAAACTTTGACTCATTTTAAGATAACCTAAATTTTATTTTTATCCACATATTAACTCACTCTTATAAAATATTTATTTATTTTTGAGTGAGTAATTAGTTAGGAAATAGTAGAACTTGAAGAAGTCTATACATATACATTTAGAGTAAGTTGTTAGAACTTCTAATAAATTATTTATTTATTGCCGAGTGAGTAATTAGTTAGTAACTAGCTAGAAGTTGACTAAGTGTTGATCAAAAAAGATCTGTAGTCTTTCCTTGAAATAGTTACTCACTAATTAGTCACTCTGCAGTAAATAAATAATTTATAAAAAGTTCTAACACAATAGTTTAGTTTAACACAGTAGTTTAAACGTTTTAAGTTTTGGTTACTAATTACCCACTAGTCAATAAATAAATTATTATTTATTACCGAGTGCAGCTCCAATCAACTCTAGATCAGTTCCAATTGAAAGACTCCACTGGAGGAAGAACCTAAAACATGACCAGACCATCTGAAAATATCATGTATTTAAGCTAGAAGTTTATCTAAGATATGATAGGTTTTATTTTTAATTATTTCTTCCCTTCTCATGATCCTAACCCAGATCATACTGCCAAAATTTATGAAGAGCATGTTCAACCTGATGAGCCTCAATAGGTTAAGCCTAGTGTTACGATCCCTGTACATACTCCTACACCTGTAAAAATTTGAGATATATATAAGCATCTTGTCTTACCTCCCATACTCCATGATTTCCCTACCACTTACTCAAATATATTCCCAGATTTGACGGAGAATATGGCTACATCACTGCTGAGAAACACGTTCAAGGTTTTGAAAATTATCTTGACCTTTTTGATGTGGATAAAAGTGATGTTAGTATTATGATTTTTTCTTTATCTTTGCAAAGTAGAGCTAAGAAATTGTATAAATATATACCAGCTGCAAGCATCAGTGATCTCAATCAATTTGTGAAAGTTTTCTTGGATCAATGGGTGATCAAGAGGAATCCCTTCCTCATTTTGGAAGAATACAATCACTTGAAAAGAAAACCAGGAGAAACAGTGCAACAATTTTCAGCCAGATTCAATCAAGTCTACCATTCAATGCGTGTTGATATAAAACCTCCTTGTGATTTATCTCTCTTACACTATCCAGATGCCTTTGATCCAGAAATGGGATTTTAGTTGAGGTAAAGAAACACCCTAGCACTCAAAGAAATGAAAGATAGTGAAATAAGTGTGGAAGCCCATTTGTTGATCAAAAGGTCAAGGTTGAAGGTAGAAGAAAGAAACAATATACAAAAGGAGCGGATGTAATCTTCAGAAGAAAAACTAGACATTCTTGCCAATACAATGGAATAAATGTTGCACATGATTATAATAAGAGAAAAACTTGTTGTTCAAAGACACCATGTTCTGTTAGTTTTAGAGCAAGAAAGGGTCACTATTCCCAGGACTTTTGTAGCTCATCCTCAGTATCATAAACCAAAAAATGATTACTTTATGTATTCAATTCACAATCTGGTCAAAGATGAGACTCAAACTCAACTTGCAGAGGAACAACCAACTGATATGATGTGCATGTGTGATGAAATTTATTACCTCAATAATCTACCCAAGTATGATCAGTATGCTAATGATTATGTGGTTGAAATAGATGTTGATTGTTCAAATCAACCAGTGGCATGCTTTTGCGAGAAGGAAGATCAGTTACAGATCAAACATGACAATCCGCCTTTGCACAACAATTATGACAATAATGAGGAAAATGCAACAAATCTTAGAGTAAGTGAAATATCTATGCCTTTATATTTCTCTTCATTTCAAATTCTGAGACAAAATCATAAGGAAATTGTCAATAGTAGGGATGGAGAATGTTATGATGAATTAGTGGGAGATGTCATTGATGACATATAATATGTTATTGATCCAAATTTATAGTCCATGAGTTACATTGATCTTCAAACAAAAGATGAATTAATGAATTATAACTCTATACCATTAATCTTCAATTAATTTCAGTTTTTGAAGAAAATGTTTAATCATATCATGGATGATAAGCACACAGAAAATCATGAATTTGTATTGGAATCAATAAAACAGTCATCTCAGTCCATGCAAGATCCAATAGATGATGTGTTGGATGACTTGTGTTGTCAAAGTCATGGTTCATTTGCTAGTTATGAGATTAAAAACAATCATGCTATAGACGTAATTAGGCAGTCTCTTTCATGGTCTGTTTCAACAAGAATTTCATTTCAAAGTTGAGCAGAAAATTTGCATCCATATCATAAAATGTATAATGAGGTAAAAAACATATGTGCCATACCCAATTATGACCATAAATTTGTTGAAAGTCAAGAAATAGGTCATGTATTTCCTGATCCCATAACAGACTACATGGAAGTTTTTTTCAGCATAAAAGATCAATCATGTTTTCAACAGTGGCCATTACACTTTGCAGTTTTGACTGCGTGGACAAAAGGTCAAGTTGTCCTTTTGATTGTGCTAACAAGAAGTAAAGCAATCCACTTGTTTCAAAAGATACTTGACTAGCTTCATTGGAATTTTTGTATTATTTGATTCAACATGATTTTTAGTAGTATAGGGTAGGTAGAAGTGTGCAAATAAGCTCAACTCTTTGAGCATCCATTTCAACAAATTTTTCAATCTCAATTTCAAATTTCAGTCTTCAGTTTGATTTGGTTTCAGTTGAAAGATCAGAACAGGTACATGTTGCAGAATCAAGTTTTGGGATCAGCCCAATGGATAAAACATTGGTTTGCATGTTCAGAGTTCCGTGGTTCTTGTCACCTCTTGAAAGAGCTGCCATCCCGAGGTGGAGCCTATTGTGGGGTCCTATAATCATAGGTGATTTGATTCTTCAGCTATCTATTTCACATTTCTCTCATGATGAATACCTCTGTCTAGCTAGGCTTGGTTGACTTCACTTCTCCCTCCATCCATTTCGCTCGACCGTTCATCAACCTGCTGCACCCTTCATTCCCTTTCCCTTCATTTCTTCACCCCTCCGCCATTTTTGTCCTTACATGAAATGATGTTAGGTAACTAGGGTTAAATTAACAAAAATAACTAGTTTAATAAGTCATTAGATAACCTAGGATAATTAATAATAAAGATTAATTAGTTAGGTTAATAATTAGTAATTAGATTAGTGTATTAACATATTAGAATTAAAAATTAAACATATAAATATAAAACAATTTAAAAATTTAAATTAAATAAAACAAAAAACATAAAAATACAAAATATAATAAAAACAAAATATAAAATAAAAAGCAAATAAAAAATAAATATAATAAAACAAAACGTAAAAACAAAAATCGAAAAACAAAAACAAATTAATTAAAAACTTTATCCTAAGTTCTAAACCCACGCCCTTTTCCCCATATCCCGAACCCCCCCTACGTCACTCAACCAAAGGGAGGGTCTGGGAAAAGAAGTTTTCCCCTAGACACATGTAACCACCAGGTGATGGCGTACCCCCCCACAATACAACTTACCACCCTAGGGGGGTCTGGAATACCACCTCCCCCTCTAAAAACCACGTTCCCCCAAAATCAAAAACCATTTTTTTTGCACAGTTTGACCACTTGTCTTCCGAGAGAGTTTCCAGGAAAAAAAGAAGGAATTTTGAAAAACTGACAGAAACTTTTCTCCACAACGGGCTGAAGAACAATAAAATCTCCCATATTTTACACAAGTGTTAGTAGTCGAGAGAATCAAAGCCATTTCTGAGCCCTATTTTTAAGGCTTCCATTTTTCCTGTTTTGGTCATGCTCTTGCGACCACTGTATTGAAGAGTTGAAAATGAATTTGGAAAAACCAAAAGAGGTTTTTTCTAAGGAAAGGGTCATATAGAATAACCTCTTTCAATTTTCACAAATCTATCATATTTTTGGATATAAAAGCGTCTGAGTTGACCCCTATTTTCAGTAGTTCGACCCATCTTTCATGGCAAACATTTCCAAATTTTCATGGATTTGTTTATATCTTTGGCCAGGTTGTTGATTTTGACCTACCGAGCCCGGGGGAGAGTATTTTCTATAAATTGTTGTAATTTAAATGTGTTAAGAGGTGTAGGTTAGTGTGGATTTGAGAAGCTGAAGACCAACATTGTAATGTAGCTCACTGTGAACATGTTTTCATTTTTCAAATAATACAGTGCTATGTTGCAGGATTCTTGTGATTAATTTGACTGGTGATGTGCATCTCTCATTAGTAAATGTGCTTTATCTATTTACATACATGTTCTTTCTCTGAATTATTTGCAGGAGTTATAAAACATAATTTGTTGCAAGATACACTCTATTTTGACTATGAATAATTTCCATGTTTTCATCTAATTTTCGCCTGAAGAATTCTCAATTTCTCTTTAGCTTAATTGACTTCTTTCTTTTTCTTCTGTCCCATTTCATTTAAATAAAAAAATCCAATGAGTTGTCTACCTTGCCCTGCAAGATTAGCCTATTGAAAATGGTTTTTGATTATTTTTCTGTTGTGACTCCATAGCCCAACGGTTCCTCTTCTCTACCCCTACCCAATTCTTTAAATCAAAACCTATGTACAATAATAACTAGCCTAAAATCTATTATAAACAAAGCTATATCAGATAGAGAGAGCCCTCTCTGAATCTTGGAGGGCTAGAGCCACGACTCCAAGTGGTTTGATGTTACCTTTGTGATTGTCTTCTCAGCCTTGGGCAAATTACAGATTGCTAACAATTAGAACTTATAAATTATTTATTTGTTGGGGAGTGAGTATAGATTCCCCAATGATGTACAAAATGACTATCAATCTATACAGAAATAGTCACTCAAATCTACTGATCTAACAATTTCTCAACTAACTTTGATCAAATATTCGAACAGAATATCACCTTAAAAAAACCAAAAAATAAAATGTTTCAACTACTAAAAACTACTCTGTTAAACTAAACTAAACTAAGATGTTATAATTTTTTATAAATGATTTATTTACTGCCAGTGAGTAATTATTTCGAACGTGAAGAAATCTAAACGTTTACTCTAAGCTGTTAGAACTTCTTATAAATTATTTATTTATTGACAGAGTGAGTAATTAGTAATCAGGAACTAGTTAGACACGTTTAGACTACGCTGTTAAAAATTCATTTGCTCAGTTGGTTGTTCATTAGGACAGGATCTTTCATCTATAAATACTTTATTGAAGGTAACATAAGTAATATTGTTTTTGTTCCGCTCATTTGTGGTTCTTTGTCAGATTGTTTCAGGTCGGATCTGTACCAGTTGGGCCGACAAATTAATATGGAAGATAATAGGAAAGCTCATGCAATAAGGGGAAAAATGCAGCTTGCTATGGAAAAATTGGAGAGATCTTCGTTTCTAAAGAGTGATCATATATTGCATGAAGCACCTCTGCCACTTCCAGAAAGGAGAATCTCTATTGATCCAGATCTAGTGTATATGAGAGCATTTGATCGTTTAAGTTGGCATTTCTTTGCTGTTTCATTAGACGATCTCCAAACTTGATTGTTATCTATGGGATTTGATCTCACTGTTCTATCGACCTCGGTATAATTTACAAGTGTCTACTGAGTGAAGGAATTTTATTTTTGGCATTTCATCTGTTTTAATCATCCATTGTCTTCACTAGAGGTATTATAAACTATGATTTTCTCAGAATAAATCAATGGATTATCTTTCATTTTATTCTGAGTGGGAGAAGTAGCTAGTATTATAAACTAGGAATTTCTCAACGAATGGTAGTATCCAATAATAAATATAGAGAAATTCTTCTTTTGATCAGGAAAATCAAGACAAAAAAGTTTATATTACTTAGGCAGTTAAGGTATATAAAACGATAAACTGAGAATTTGATATGCTAGAATTCTGAGAATTTGCTATGCAATTTGAATCACATCAATATAATATAGGTCTGCAATTGGATTCTCCTTGTGTGAATATTATTGTTTGTGTGAGATAAGATAGGTGATACACGRCACAWCATAACCAAAAATGTTAATAACACTTTTTTTCCTTTTTGTTATTTCATTTCTTTTTAATATTGAGTTTATTTTTATTTTTTTTTCCATTTTATATTAATATAGYTGGTTTTGCTATTTCTTGGATTATTTAGGGGTTTTGTCTCTATATCAAGTGTTAATGATGAATTTGTTTTAGGATGAAGAAAGAGATACACTTTTGTGTATATTCATAGATGTTTTCACCTTTCTTTATTGCAGGTTCACGAGGTTTCTTTATGCAGTACAATGTTGTTCTATAGTGGAAGCATGTTTGATACTCTGTTAGATATGGAAGCACGTTTTCTCTTTTGTATGGAAGCATTGATGCTTCTCTAAGGTATGAAAGTTTGATGCTGCTATGTGGTATATTAGATATAATGATGTCACTAATACATCAAAGCACTAAACAATAACTCATATTTTTTAATTTATTAAAGGAGGCATGGAAACTGCAATGGGACTTTGAAGAGGAAGAGGAGTTGTCCTTCTATACTAGTATGAAATACAAATAGACATAAATATAGTGACCAAAAGTTGTAATAAGAGCCTAATTTCTTTACTTTTGTAAATTTTGTAAATATATCATTTATTTTATTTTATTTTGTTTTTTTTGGAAAAATGGAAGTAAAAGCTCTAAGAAGAGAAATTTCTTGAAAATTGATGGACGAAAGAGTCAAAGAGCATGGACTCCATGATAAGTGAAGGTTATGTTCCTTTGAGTCATGGCTATCTTCTATTTGTATTTTCAGCAAGAAACAATACACAATTCAATGTATAACTCACCCCTCAATATTTATCTATTGATCTTAATAAAAATCCTCATTAAATGTTGGGTTTCTAAGATAGAAATTCTAGTTTTGGTGTGTAATTAAGTTATTTCTTAATCTACTATGATGGTATTTATTTTTACAATCCTTCAACACTTGAATCATTTCGATCTATCTTGTTTACTACTACAAAATAATACTTGTACACTCAAATTGTTTCTAAACCCAACCAACATGAGATATACACTCTATCATATGCTACAATGTAGTTTTTGCTAATTCACTGCTAAAGCCAATTTCCTCACTATCGGAAAACTTAATTTTCTTACTAGATTGATTTATACTTACTTGGCTATTTTTCCCCCACTAATAAACCATACTTAGTGTTCTCATGTTGGTTGGCCAATTTTTCCTTTTCCCATAAGCAGAGCGATTTTTCTTTGTCCACATACCATACTCATCATTCACACGTGTGTTGGGATTTTTTCCTTTCCCTGTATGCCATACACAGTGATCTGATCCGTACTCGGTATTTTCCCTTTGCCAGAGACCATTGGTCAAATCATTTACATGTTTTATTCACTCTTTAGTGACTCTTTTTATGTCTAAGCATGTTCTTTTGTTGGTCGACTCAGGTTTTTGTGTCCCCTTAGTGTTGGTTTGGATGGAATGGGTTTTGACTAGATGATCCCGACTTCATGATATTTTTAATAGGCCATACTTAGGGTTCTCATGTTTGTTCAAAATTTTTTCTTTTCCCACAGACCATACATACTCATCATTCACATGTTTGTTGGGATTTTTTCCTTTTCTCATAGACCATACACATGATCTAATGTCTACTGGGTATCTTTCCTTTGCCAAATATCTTCCCTTAACCAAATACCATACACATTCTCTTTTGTATGGAAGCATTGATGTTCCTCTAAGGAATGAAATAATTGGTACTGCTCTGTGGTACATGAGATACAATGATGTCACTAATACACCAAAGCACTAAACAATAACTTATATTTTTTAACTTATTAAAGTAGGCAGGGAAAATTGCAATGGGACTTTGAAAAGAGAAATGTGTGGGTTTGTTTCATTTCAGGATTTCACATGAAGAGGAAGAGGACGTGCCCATACAAGGATGAAATACAAATAGATATGAATATAGTGGCCAAACTTTGTAATAAGAACTCAATTTTTTTCCTTTTGTAAATTTTGTAAATATGTTATTTATTTTATTTTATTTTGTTTCTTTTGGCAAAAATGGAAGTGGAAACAAATAATTTTGATGGTTGGATTTCCAAAAAAATCCCATTAAAATAAATCAAAGATTTAGTGAAGACATCAACAAGGAGATGAAAGGATACCTTGGAAGGGCACAGGCATAACTAAAAGATCAAAGAAGAGAACCTTCTTGAAGATTGATGGACTAAAGAGTCAAGGAGCATGTCCATGATGAGCTAAGGTGCCTTTGAGCCATGACCATATTCTATTTGTATTTTCAGCCCGAAACAATACATAATTTAATGTATAACTCATCCCTGG
>JASDQU010011826.1:124790-141018 GCA_032191745.1 Picea mariana | reverse complement strand
TGGGTTTGTTTCATTTCAGGATTTCACATGAAGAGGAAGAGGACGTGCCCATACAAGGATGAAATACAAATAGATATGAATATAGTGGCCAAACTTTGTAATAAGAACTCAATTTTTTTCCTTTTGTAAATTTTGTAAATATGTTATTTATTTTATTTTATTTTGTTTCTTTTGGCAAAAATGGAAGTGGAAACAAATAATTTTGATGGTTGGATTTCCAAAAAAATCCCATTAAAATAAATCAAAGATTTAGTGAAGACATCAACAAGGAGATGAAAGGATACCTTGGAAGGGCACAGGCATAACTAAAAGATCAAAGAAGAGAACCTTCTTGAAGATTGATGGACTAAAGAGTCAAGGAGCATGTCCATGATGAGCTAAGGTGCCTTTGAGCCATGACCATATTCTATTTGTATTTTCAGCCCGAAACAATACATAATTTAATGTATAACTCATCCCTGGKATTTATCTCTTGAGATTAATGAAAATCCCCATTAAATGTTGGGTTTCTAAGATAGAATTTCTCTTAGTTTTGGTGTGTAATTAAGTTCTTGCTTAATCTATTATGGTGTTATTTTTTTTTAATACCCATCAACACTTGAATCTATTCTGATCTAGCTTGTTTACTAGAACAAAATGCTACTTGTGCACTCACTCAGATTGTTTCTAAACCCCAACTAACAAGAGATATACACTCTATCATATGCTACAATGTAGTTTATGCTAATTCATTGGTAAAGCCAATTTCCTCATGTGGGACAACTTAATTTTCTTGATAGTTTGATTTAGGTTGATTTATACTTACTTGGCCATTTTTCCCATCTACCCATAGACCATACTTAATATTTGCTAAATCCAATTTCCTCACTGTGGGACAGTTTAATTTTCTTGCTAGGTTGATTTAGGTTGATTTATACTTACTTGGCCATTTTCCCCCTCTACCCATAGACCATACTTAGTGTTCTCATGCTTGTTGGCCATTTTTTCCTTTTCCCATAAACCATTGTAACGTTCCCGACCATCAACCCCAAGGTCAGGCAAAGATACTATGCCGAACATTCTCATAAATTTATATATAACATGCATTATTTATAAAGAATACACATTAAATCAAATTAATACATTTGACATGGATTTGCTACTGTCATACCGAATTAAACATAACTAACAACAAATATCATTTCAATGAAATACATGATAATATTACAATCATCACAGACATGCATTTTAATTAAGTACATAATTAAAACACATAATGATACTTATCTTTGAAATTGTAATACACCACCAACTGAGTGTAGACCTTCCACGAACCTTCCAGCCTTAGACCACACTGCTCATCACGCTCAACAATGGGTCACCACCGAGCTGGGACCAAGCTCCATGTAGGGCAAGGAAATCCTAAACTAGGCTGAGGTTACATGAAAACTGCATAGCAACCGGAAGGATTCTCTCCAGGAGCCTTCTTACACCCACTACTCACAGACTCTCTTCCCCACATGCCTGTTACACCTGGGAGTATACACCTTCACAAGAACAGTCCATCAGTGCTTCACCTCCCTCTCCGGGTCTCGACAACAGGACAGATCAGGAATTCTCAGAGCTCCGTAGCTGGTGCTGGACTCTCTCTGGGAGAAAACCACTTCCCAACAGACTCTCTCACCTAGAGAGAGCTACTCACAGGCCTAAAAACTTGCCTCTTCAACCATGGGTCTGCCAAACCAATTCTTTAGCTAGTTTCGACTCAATTCAAACATAGTGAGGATATCAACAACATCAACCGGTCAACAACACTAAGGAAACAGAAGGAAACAACCCAAAGACAGTTTAGGTACAGACTCGACTCTGCAAGAGAGGATAGGCTCGACTCACAGGATATACAGGTGACATGACTCAATCCACGGGTTTGTGACATGGCTCAATCAACGCAGAGGTCAAACACAGACTCAAGTAATCCAGATGATAGAAAATGACAACATGCCACTAAGACAATGCACGGTTCAGGTAACACCGATTTCAGAGCTGCGTGACTAGGAATCAACACAGAGATCAGATGCATTGCCACATAGTTCAGAGAGACAGATGCAATAATGGAGGAAGAACCCCCATCACAACTCAATTCTTGGGTTAAATTGCATATGCCTAGGTCAACACATGTCACCCTTGAAGCTGCATGCACTCCATCAAGTATGCGTTCCTTTTTGCACACATTGGGGCTGCGTGCGTTGCCTCTCCCAAGACTTAGGATAAAAACATACCTTTCACACCACTTTGGAATAATAATAAATTATTATTCCTAAGCACTTAAGCGCTCAATATTATCCCCTCTTCCTACCTCTTAGCCCCCTCTCCCTTACCCATAATGTGGAATCTTAGCCCCCCATCACTTTTTCTTCATGGTCAGTTGACACACAACGATGTTTTATATATTATATTAATGATCTGCATAATTACATATACAAAATCAGGCTCCTGGCCTTAACACTTAGGGTCTCCGGCCTAATAAACACATAATCCCACCAACTTATCAATACTCGGCTCACCAGCCTACAAAACATTATTACAATTCATAATATAACTGGGGCACTACCGGGGGATATTACAATCCCCTCCCCTTATTTTTGCACTATCCTCAATGCAAATTTTACACAACATCAACAAGATTTCCAAAATATTAAAAAATATGAGGGTATTCTGCCCGCATATCATCCTCATGATCCCATGTCATGTCCTGAGTACCGTACTAGGTCCACTAGACCTTTACAAGCCCTATGGCTTGATTCCAGAGCTGTTTTCTTTTCTGGTCCAATATGCGCACATGATGCACTTGTAAGACACCTTCTTGCTCCACCTGAATCACATTCCAATCGATAACATGATTAGCATAAGGTATATATTTCTTAAGCAATGAAAAATGAAATACATTATGTACAGTCATGGATGCAGGTAATGCAAGCATATATGCAACTGGCCCAATCCTTTCTAGGATTTCAAATGGCCCACAAAATCTGGTTGCCAACTTGGCATAGTTTCCTAGCTTCAGGGAAATTCTATTGGCTTTTACTTTTAGGAAAACATGGTCACCCACTTTAAACTCTCCGTGGGTTCTGTTCTTATCAACATAAATTTTCTGCCTGTCTTGGGCAGCTTTCAAATTATGCTTAATTTTTAGCATTTGTTCTTCCATTTCCTTGAGCAACTCTGGCCCAACTACTTCCCTATCAACTAGATTATCCTAGCTCACTGGACTATTGCACATTTTTCCATAAAGTGCTTCAAATGGGCTCATCTTTAGTGATGCTTGATACCCATTGTTGTAGGCGAATTCTACCAAGTGTAGGTAGTCTTCCCATTTAGATGGTTTGTCCATCGCATACATCCTTAGTATGTCTTCTATCACTCGATTCACCCACTTTGTGTGCCCATCAGACTCAGGGTGATAAGTTGTACTGAAGTTCATATTTGTTCCGAGCCCCTTGAATAACCCTTTCCAGAAATTTGAGGTAAATTTTGGGTCTCTGTCAGACATAATTGTCTTGGGAATTCTGTACAATCGTGCCACTTCCTTCATAAAAATATCAACAACATCCGGTGCCTTGTGAGTAGTCTTTAACATAATGAAATGGGTAGCTTTTGTAATCCTTCCTACTACCACCATGATTGAATCATGCTGCTTGCTGGTTCTGGGCAATCTTGTGATGAAATACATTGTCACCACTTCCCACTTCCACTCATGAATGGGTAAAGGTTGAAACAACCCTGCTCGGTGTATGTGCTTAGCTTTAACCTTCTGGCACTCCATACATCTGGCGATGTATTCAAAAATATCTTTCTTCATACCTGGCCAAAAGTAATGTCTTTTGACAGCTGCCATGGTTTTCTGATATCCAGGGTGCCCTACATAAGGCACATTATGCATTTCATGCAAAATCGCAAGTTTCAAATCCTAGATATTAGGTACATAAATTCTGTTCTTGTACAAAATTATTCCATCAGCCCCTAATTTATAAATCTCCACTTTCTGTGGCATCTTACCTTGCTGTAGTTTTTCTACCAAATCCCTGTACTGCAAATTTGCATTTGCAGCCTCCAAAATTCTACTTTTAATATCAGCTTGGTAGATGCTAATGGCTATAGCAAGTAATTCATGCACTCTCCTACTAAGTGCATCAACCACTTTATTTTCCTTCCCTTTGATATGATTGATATCAAAATTGTACTCACAGAGAAAATCTAGCCACCTACTCTGTCTAGTGTTCAAGGTTGGCTGATCAACACGTACTTCAAATCGTTATGGACTGTTCTTAGGTCAAACCTCCTTCCCATGAGGTAATGTCTCAATTTCTTTAGAGTGTGTACTATGGCTGCCAACTCCAAATCATGAGTTGCGTAGTTCCTTTCGCGCTCTTTCAACTTTATATATTCATAACATATTACGAATCCATTATGACTGAGGAATCCTCCCAGTCCTTCTTTGCATGCATCCATGCATACCACAAAATCTTCATTTGGATATGCAATCCTTAGGATTGGAGAACTGGTTAACAATTTCTTCAATTGCTAGAAGCTTTTCTCACAATCCTTTGTCCACTGAAATTTCTGCTCTTTCCTTTGCAAGGAAGTGATAGGGTGGGATATTCTCGAGAACCCTGTGATAAAACTTTTGTAATAACCAGCTAGACCCATAAAGGATATGAATTTCGTCACATTCTTTGGTGTTGACCATTCTCTAATGGCCTCAATCTTCTCAGGATCTACAACTATCCCGTCCTTTGAAATAATATGCCTTAAGTAATGGATCTTCTCCTGATAAAATGGGCATTTGCTCAACCTGGCATACAGTTGGTGCTCTCTTAGCACCTACAACACCATCCTCAAATGATATTCATGCTCTTCCTCTAACTTGGAATACACCAAAATGTCATCCAGGAATACTCTGACAAAATTGTCTAGATAGTCCTTGAATACACCATTCATTAAACACATAAAAACAATGGGTGCATTTGACAACCCAAATGGCACCACTGTGAACTCGTAATGACCATACCTTATTCTGAAGGCAGTCTTGCTGATGTCTTCATCCTTTATCCTTACATGGTGATATCCTGACCTCAGGTCTATCTTCGAAAATATCTTCGCATCCTTCAACTGATTGAAGAGGTTATCAATCCTCGGCAAGGGATATTTGTTCTTTACAACTACTTCGTTCAATTGTCTGAAATTGATACACAATCTCAGCATCCCATCCTTATTCTTCACAAATAGGACCAGGGCACCCCAAGGTGACACACTCAGGCATATATACCCCTTCTTTAGAATCTCTTCAAGATGCAATTGCAACTCTTTCAGCTCTGGCATACTCATTCTGTAAGGAGCTTTCGACACTGGAACTGCTCCAGGCATCAAGTTTACAGAGAAGCCAATATCTCTTTTCAGAGGTAATCTTGGTACCTCCTTGAATACATCTTCAAACTCCTTTAGTACTACATGATCTCCAATACTTGACACCTTATCCTTAGGTGTTTCCTCCACATGGGCTGCAACAACTTTGGGAATTCCTTGGACTGTTCTCCGATCTCTTTCCTCATCCAGGAAAGTGAATGCCTTATTATGACAGTCGAAGATAGCATGGTGCTGGTCCAACTAGTCCATCCCAATTAGACAGTCATAAGAACCTGTTGGTGATGGAAGTCACTTCTGGATTGATTGCAGGAGCAGAGCCCGACGCCCATCAGTTTTTATGTCACGATTTAATGAATGGGGGTGGTCAAATGGAAAGAGACCCAGGAAAGCAGCATTGACACAGGAACCAGGGTTTGGTATGTAGAAAGCAAGGGAGGTCTTGATCCAACTTCTGTCAGTAGGTTGCTCAAAGGGTGGTAGATGGAAGACTTGTAAGAAGGGTGAGCAAGACTGCCTCAGGCAATAGGCCTTCGGAAGCTTGAGGAAGAAAAACTCAGAAGCCAAGATCCTCTTGGTCCAAAGTTTCAAGGAGCTAAGGGGTGACTCGACTAGATCCTCCAATTCCAAGCCATTCCAGTGCTGAGAAAACACAAGAACTGATTAGAAACGCTGCGACCATTGCAGTAATCCAACCTACATCATCCTACAACAACGCAACTCGACTGGATCCTCCAATTCTGAGCTGTTCTAACACAGTAGACAAAGAGATGGAAAAAGAGGCTGACATCCATAAAGTAAGAAGACTCCAATGCCTTATACATTAACCAGAGCGACTAGCACTGCATCAAAACTTTACAATCGGGAGCCTAGCTCAACCATCGATTCTTTACAAAAATGGCGAAAACGCCTACATATACTCAAAAACAACAACAACAACAAAAATAAGATGCTGCATTAAAAAAATTGCGTCTGCATGTATTCTGACAGTCTGTGCATGCAAACTTTGGCCGATCGTGCACACAAGATTTGGTGTCCCCTTGGCCAAATTCAGATGGCTATTCTTTGTGAGACGCCACCTTAACTGCGCATGGCTCCTGCAAGGGAAGTAGCTGAGCCATTAAGAGATGAGCTAGCGTGTGCAGACCTCCTCCGGCTAGTCAAAGACTCGGTGTTAGCACTGGAAGTCACTCTTGGATTGCTTGCAGAAGCAGAGCCCAATGCCCATCAGTTTTTATGTCATGGTTTGATAGGTGGGTGATCAAATGGGTAGAGACTCGAACATGTATCACTTCAAAATAGGAACTGTTTCTAACAAGGAACAAAGGAGGTCTTGACCCAACTTCAGTCAGGAAATTGATTTAAAGATGAGTACGTGGAAGACTTGGGAGAAGAATGGACAAACTATCTCAGGCAACAGGCCTTTCGGTAGCTCGTAGAGGAAAAACTCTGAAAACAAGATCCGCTTGGTTCAGGGCTTCAAGAAACTGAAGGGAAGACTTGACTGGATCCTCCAATTCCAAGTTGTTCAGTGCTGAGAAATTCACAGAGACTGTTTAGAACAACACAACTGTTACAGTGATCCAACATACATCATCCTATAACAGTCACAACTCGACTGGATCCTCAAATTCCGAGCTGCTCTAATACAATATACACAGAGATATGAAAGAAACTGACATTCATCAAGCAAGAAGTCTCAAGAGTCCAGAAAATAACCAGAACACAATTCTTCATTAAAGTTTTTACAAATGGGAGTCTTTCTCAACCATTGATCCTCTACAAAATTACAAAGACCGAGTCTATATACTCAGAGAAAATCACCTCACGGAGGCGTGTGCGGTCATCTGAAGCTTGGTGTCCCTTCAGCCAAATCCGGATGGATATTTCTTTGTCGGACGCCACCTTAACTGCGCATGGCCCCTTGTAGGGGAAGTAGCTGAGCCATTAAATGCCGATCTGGTGTGTGCAGACTTTTCTGGATGGTCGAGGACTCGACATGACCTTTTTTCTTTCGAGACATGGGTACATAGAACCCCCCTCAGGAAGACCGCCGGCCAGGCTCTCCATATCTTGAACTTAATGCATGAAGAGAGGTTTCACCCACCTCTTCCTTACCTTCATTTAATTTTAGGCAGAAACCAGTCTTGAGATCGGATCAATGGCGCCCGGAGAACACGATGAACCTTTCGGTGACTGGGCCCGATGCCTTTGGTCCCCTTTGTGCAACTTTTTTTTCATTTCCCAGGTGACCACGGGCTGTGACCTTGTGGCTACCGTTAAAGGTGCATTCGGCCTTTCGCTAGTCGACAATCTCAGCTGCTATGAATGTGAGGTCCCGAGTTTCTTGAAACTCCGATACCCGATATGCTGATCGGATGCCACCTATCCCAAGTGGATGGATGGTCGAGAATGTTCCGTAATACTGCGGGCCTGACTTTTGGGTGCCTTCGATGCTTTCGGTGTTTGGGGCCTCAAGATATGGGGTCCTATCAGCATTTTGGGGTTCGGGGTTTTGAAATGTGAAAAAGCGAGGAGCGCTTACCCCCCGAACTCCCGAATGCCAACATGATACAGATGCATGCTGTGCGTCTTTCAGATGGACGGCCCAGATAATATCCGCTTAATATAAAATGGGTTGTCCCCCCTCCACAAGCTCACTTGATAAGACCTGGGGCTTAAGACCGTAGGCTCGACGCCAAAGGCGCTTTCGGCGTTTCGTCGATCGGCGATTTCCACTGCAATGAACGGAGAGCTCCCTGACTCCTGATAACCGATATGCCGACAGGATGGCATCTGTCCTGGTTGGATCGAACGATCCAGATTTGTTTTGAACCATTGATTCTCCCTCTTGCTAAACCCTGGGCAACTTGACAGCCCTGAAAACCTGATGACCGTCGATTAACTCTGTAGGTGGATCTTGGTCGCCGACGACAAAACTTCGCCCACTCGCTTGACTCGCTACTGAAAAAGGGATTCTCTCGTGCTGCGCTTAGCGCTTCCCGCACAACCAGCAGGTCTGGGTGCTCTTGAGCTCGGGACAAGAATTATCGCTAACATTAGGCTCCATGGGGGATAGAGTCGTCCCTGTGATGCTCTAAGAACTCATTCCGCAGCTTCAGTGCCTTGCTGTTGGGCTATGGAGTCATGCTCAAAACATCCCGCTGCTGAAAATACAGGCTGAAAAATAAAAGTAACAAAATAAAGCTACACGCTCAAAGGAGCTTATTTATATACAGTCCTAATGCTAGTAAAATATTTTACATGGGCTAGGTGAAAGAAAACTTCCACCATAGCCATTCAAGCAGCTTCCTGGATAGAAGCTCCTTCCTCCTGTCGATGATCACCAGTAGATAGTGTAACCGTGACAGCAGAATGACAGGGTGAAGTTGATATGGAATAGGGCGGCTCCAAGGCATAAAGGATATGCCACTCCATGTATTCGCCGACAGGGTCATAGAATGAGTGGCGAATTTCAGAAAATTGGTGACAGGCAGCCTCCTCTGCTACAGATTTTCTCACATGCGGCCGAATATCTCTGATAAGCATAGGTGGGTGGATAACTGAAGTAGGCTCGCTGATCTCAAGAAGTGGCTTCTTGCTGACTAGCTCTGGAATGAAATATGTGCTCAACTGCTCTTCTAGTTCTTCCTCGTCTTCTCCGTGCACTCCCCCATATTGTAAAAAAGGAACGGCCTCGCGATCCTTCCTTTCAATCCCAAATGTAAATACATCATGGGAAATATTATGAAGGAAGAAAGAATAATCCTCTTCCACAATGGCTTCTTCGTTTAATTCTGAGACAACAGGCTCATCGGGGGCAGATGCTAACGCGTCTAAGAAATCTTCAATAATATCTTCAAAAGAGCTACTTAAATCATCTGCCTCGAAGACTGGAAAATCCTCTTCGCTGTCTTCAGATTCCAATTTTATACACTGGGGAGTGGGGAATATCGCCTGCTCCACTAGTTCACTCAGGTCATCTTTTTCCTCCCAGGCTGGAAAATCCTCTGCACAGTCTTCATATTTCAACCCTTCTAATTGGGCAGAGAGATATTTCACCTGCTCCATCAACTCACTCAAGGAATCCTCTCCCCCCTTGGGATATTCATCACTTTCATAACCCACCTCTGATGCAGACGAATGGGGAGGAGAAAGGAATGATTTCTGATCCAAGTCGTTAGAATCATCCTCACAGCCTATGTCTGAAACAGCTTTATCCGGTTTAGAGTTGTGGTATCCCTCACTACAGTTATGACAAACTAACATAGAGGGATAAAACTCTTGACAATAGGTAGTGAAGGCTGCATGGAAATCACTGAGTGAAGAAATGCTAGCAGGGGGTAAAGAATGATACCATTTACGTGCATCCCTTGCTAACGAGAACATGAACATTTTCAGTAATACATCCTCATGATGTATCTCCCACTGATGCATGAGTTCATGAAACTCACTGAGGTGCTGGGCAGGGTTGTCCTCTTCACATTTTCCAAATATGGGAAAATAATCGCCCCATTCATCCAGAGAGGGGACAACATTAGGAAAACCAGGAATAGCAAAAAAATTAAAAGGAGCAAACCTGCGAGCAAGGATTTTCTCCATATCGAACCAGTGGAGTCGCCAATCTATCCTTGAACCATGGAGTCGCCAGGTGAAAGATGTTCAGCTTCGAATGTGTCTGGTCCTTGTTCACCATCAAAGGCCAGATCCTAACGTTGTTGTTTCCCCAGGAAGCTTCTCAGGCTGAGAAAGCAGCTGCTGAAACCTTCTTGAGAAAGCTCCTTAGGTCAGCTTTCAGGTGTGCTAACAGTAGCCACAGCTGAAACAGTGATGTGGAAACAATGGAGTCACCATAGTGGAGTTTCCAGGTGCATAGTAGCAATCTTTAAGGGCTCTGATGTCTGATGCACCCTCAGAATCAGAGGCTCAATGTCATTCTGCCCAGGGAAAATCTTCAACTTTGTCCCCGACAACGGCACCAGAAATGTTAGCACTGGAAGTTGCTCCTGGATTGCTTGCAGAAGAAGAGCCCAACGCCCATCAGTTTTTATGTCACGGTTTGATAGGTGGGTGATCAAATGGGTAGAGACTCGAACAGGTATCGCTTCAAAATAGGAACTGTTTCTGATAACAAGGAACAAAGGAGGTCTTGACCCAAATTCAGTCAGGAAATTGATTTAAATATGGGCAGGTGGAAGACTTGGGAGAAGAATGGAAAAAATATCTCAGGCAACAGGCCTTTCGATAGCTCGTAGAGGAAAAAATCTGAAAACAAGATCCGCTTGGTTCAGGGCTTCAAGAAACTGAAGGGAAGACTTGACTGGATCCTCCAATTCCAAGTCGTTCAGTGCTGAGAAATTCACAGAGACTGTTTAGAACAACACAACTGTTACAATGATCCAACATACATCATCCTATAACAGTCACAACTCGACTGGATCCTCAAATTCCGAGCTTCTCTAATACAGTATACACAGAGATATGAAATAAACTGACATTCATCAGGCAAGAAGTCTCAAGAGTCCAGAAAATAACCAGAACACAATTCTTCATTAAAGTTTTTACAACTGGAAGTCTTGCTCAACCATCCATCCTCTACAAAATTACAAAGACCGAGTCTATATACTCAGAGAAAATCACCTCATGGAGGCGTGTGCGGTCATCTGAAGCTTGGTGTCCCTTCAGCCAAATCCGGATGGATATTTCTCTGTCGGACGCCACCTTAACTGCGCATGGCCCCTTGTAGGGGAAGTAGCTGAGCCATTAAATGTCGATCTGGCGTGTGCAGACTTTTTTGGCTGGCCAAGGACTCGACATGACCTTTTTTCTTTGGAGACATGGGTACACAGAACCCCCCTCAGGAAGACCACCGACCAGGCTCTCCATATATTGCACTTAATGCACGAAGAGAGGTTTCACCCACCTCTTCCTTACCCTCATTTAATTTTAGGCAGAAACTAGTCTTGAGATCGGATCAATGGTGCCCGGAGAACGCGATGAACCTTTCAACGACTGGGCCTGATGCCTTTGGCCCCCTTTGCATAGCTTTTTTTTCATTTCCCAGGCGAACACGGGCTGTGACCTTGTGGCTACTGTTAAAGGTGCATTCAGCCTTTCACTAGTCGGCAATCTCAGCTGCTATGAATGTGAGGTCCCGAGTTTCCTGAAACTCCGATACCCGATATGCCGACCGGATGCCACCTGTCCCAAGTGGATGGATGGTCGAGAATGTTCCGTAATACTGCGGGCCCAACTTTTGGGTGCCTTCGATGCTTTCAGTGTTTGGGGCCTCGAGATATGGGGTCCTATCGTCATTTCGGGGTTTGGGGTTTCAAAATGTGAAAAAGCAAGGAGCGCTTACCCCTCGAACTCCCGAATGTCNGATAGTATTCGCTTAATATAAAAGGGGTTGTCCCCCCTCCACAAGCTCACTTGATAAGACTTGGGGCTTGAGACTGTAGGCTCGGTGCCAAAGGCGCTTTCAGCGTTTCACCGATCGGTGATTTCCACTGCAATGAATGGAGAGCTTCCTGACTCCCGATAACCGATACGCCAACAGGCTGCCATCTGTCCCGGTTGGATTGGACGATCCAGATTTGTTTTGAACCATTGATGCCCCCTCTTGCTAAACCCTGGGCAACTTGACAGCCTCGAAAACGTGATGACTGTCGATTAACTCTGTAGGTGGATCTTGGCCTCCGATGACAAAACTTCGCCGGCTTGCTCGACTCGCTACTGAAAAAGGGATTCTCCCGTGCTGCGCTTAGCACTTCCCGCGCAACCAGCCGGTTTGGGTGCTCTTGAGCCCGAGATAAGAATTATTGCTAACACTCGGCATTTCTTTTTTGGAAGAAATGGTACACAAGACCCTCTTGAGCAGACCGCTTGCCAGGCCCTCCATACTTCGCACCTAATGAATGAGGAGAGGTTTCAACCACCCCTCCTTGCCTTCATTTACTCTGAGTGAGAAATAGTATTGATATCAGATCCAATGGTGCCTGGAGATCGCGATGATCCCCTCTGTAAGTAAACTCGGTGCCTTTGTCCTTCTTTATAGAGCTCCTTTCTTTCCCTAAGTGACCACGGGCTGTGACCACGTGCTTATTCCCAAGGCGCTTTCGGCGTTCGTGAATGGGAAGGAGCTAATCCCTACTTTTGAAATCGCGATGAGCGAAACGTCGAGATGGCTTAATCTGGTGCCACGCGTCCCTCTTAGATCTGACAATCCTGACTCACTCAGTGATATTGTGGGCCCGAGTCATGGACATTCTTGTCACCTCGCGCATCGGGAAAATGATGGAGCTGCTCCTTGCGGTTTGGGGTCGCGATGGACGAAACGCCGAGATGGCTCAATTGGCTGCCAGGTGTCCCCTTTGTATGGACGGCTGAGGCTGCTCCTCGATATTGTGGGCCTGCCTTTGGGTGCTTTCGACGTTTTTAGGTTTGGGGTTTTGAAATGTACGACATAAAAACTTCACCCTTTGAACTCCCGACTGCTAAAAAGCCGACGTGACTAGATCTCGCACCACGCGTCCCTTGGATGGACAGCTGCTAGTCTTCCCTGTATACAATATGGGTGCGATCTGTTTGTGCTAATCTCGGCACAACTCTGTTATCTGCGATTTCCCGCCAACCGCTGATCTACTCATGTGGATGGATCAGGACCGTTGACACTATAATTTTTCCCGCTCGCTTGATTTTAAGTCCGAACATGACTTCTTCTATGCGTTGCGCTTTGGTGCTCCTCGTGCAACCTGTAGACCTAGATGCTCTTAGGCCCAAGACAAGAAATGTCGCTAACATTAGGCTCCATGGGGGATAGAGTCATCCCTGTGATGCTCTAAGAACTCATTATGCAACTTCAGTGCCTTGCTATTGGGCTATGGAGTCAAGCTCAAAACATCCCGCTGCTGAAAATACAAGCCAAAAAATAAAAGCAACAAAATAAAGATACATTCTCAAAGGAGCTTATTTATATACAATCCTAAACTAATAAAACAATTTACATGGGGATAGGTGAAAGATGATTTCCACCATAGCCATTCAAGCAGCTTCCTGGATAGAAGCTCCTTCCTTCTGTCAATGATCATCAGCAGATGGTGTAATTGTGACAGCAGAACGGTTACACTCTTCAACTCCTCCTTACAGGCTGGAGTTGAGATGAAATAGGGTGGCTCCAAGGCATAGGGGAAATGCCACTCCATGTACTTGTTGACAGGGTCATAGAACGAGTGGCGAATTTTGGAAAATTGGCGACAAATAGCTGCCTGTGCTACATAGTTGTCCACCTATGGATGAATATCTATGACAAGCACAGGTGAGTGGACAACTGTTGTAGGGTCACTGATCTCGGGCGGTGGCTGCTCGTTGACTGGCTCTGGATAGGAAAAGAAATGTGCGCTTAGCTGCTCTTCTAGTTCTTCCTCGTCTTCTTCGTGTACTCCCCCATCTTGTAAAAAGGGAATGGTCTCCCGATCCTTCTCTTCAATCCCAAATGTAAATTCATCATAGGAAATCTCATGAAGGAAGAAAGAACGATTCTCTTCCACAATGGATTTTTTGTTTAAATCTAAGACAATAGGCTCATTGGGGGCAGATGCTAACACATCCAAAAAATATTCAATAATCTCTTCAAAAGAGCTGCTTAGATCATCCGCCTTGAAGACTGGAAAATCCTTTTTGCTGCCTTCAGATTCCAATTTTGCACACTGGGGAGTGGGGAATATCACCTGCACCACTAGTTCACTCAGAGCACCATCCTCTTCCCTGGGAACTTCATCACTCTCATAACCCCCCTGGCTGCAGACGAATGGGGAGGAGAAAGGGCGGAGCTCTGACCTAGGTCATCAGGATCATCCTCATAGCCTATGTCCGAAACAGCTTCATTCGGTATAGAGTTGTGGTATCCCTCACTATAGTTATGACAAACTAATGCAGAGGGATAAAACTCTTGACAATAGGCAGTGAAGGCTACATGGAATTCACTGAGTGAAAAAATGCTAGGAGGGGGTAAATAATGATACCATTTACGAGCATCCCCTGCTAATGAGAACATGAACATTTTCAGTAATACATCTTCATGATGTATCTCCCACTGATGCATGAGTTCATGAAACTCACTGAGGTGCTGAGCAGGGTTGTCCTTTTCACGTTTTCCAAATATGGTCAAATAATCGCCCCATTCATTCGGAGAAGGGACAACATTAGGAAAACCAGGNGCAGAAAAATTAAAAGGAGCAAACCTTCGAGCTAAGATTTTCTCCATTCCGAACCAGTGGAGTCGCCAATCGATCCTTGAATCATGGAGTCACCAGGTGAAAGATGCGCAACTTCGAATGTGTTTGGTCCTTTTTCACCATCAAAGGCCAGATCCTAACGTTGTTGTTACCCCAGGAAGCTTCTCAGGCTGAGAAAGCAACTACTGAAACCTTCTTGAGAAAGCTCCTTACGGTCAGCTTTCAGGTGTGCTAACAGTAGCCACAGCTGAAATAGTGATATGGAAACCTTGGAGTCGCCATAGTGGAGTCGCCAGGTGCATAGTAGAAATCTTGAAGGGCTCTAATGTTTGATGCACCTTCAGAATCAAAGGCTTAATGTCATTCTGCCCAAGGAAAATCTTCAACTTCGTCCCCGGCAACGGTGCCAGAAATGTTGGTGTCAGAAGTCACTCTTGGATTGCTTGCAGGAGTAGAGCCTGATGCCCATCATTTTTTATGTCACGATTTAATGAATGGGGGTGGTCAAATGGAAAGAGACCCAGGAAAGCAACATTGACACAGGAACCAGGGTTTGGTATGTAGAAAGCAAGGGAGGTATTGATCCAACTTCTATCAGTAGGTTGCTCAAAGGGTGGTAGATGGAAGACTTGTGAGAAGAGTGAGTAAGACTGCCTCGGGCAATAGGCCTTCAGAAGCTTGAGGAAGAAAAACTCAGAAGACAATATTCTTTTGGTCTAGAGTTTCAAGGAGCTGAGGGGTGACTCGACTGGATCCTCTAATTCCAAGCCATTCTAGTGCTGAGAAAACACAAGAACTGATTAGAAATGCTGCGACCGTTGTAGTGATCCAACCTACATCATCCTACAACAGCGCAACTCGACTGGATCCTCCAATTCTGAGATATTCTAACACAGTAGACAAAGAGATTGAAAAAGAGACTGACATCCATAAAGTAAGAAGTCTCCAATGCCTTATACATTAACCAGAGCGACCAACGCTGCATAAAAACTTTACAATCGGGAGCCTAGCTCAACCATCGATCCTTTACAAAAATGGCGAAAACGCCTACATATACTCAAAAACAACAACAACAGCAAAAATAAGACATTTCATTAAAAACATTGTGTCTGCATGTATTCTGACAGTCTGTGCATGCAGAATTTGGTCGATCATGCACCCAAGATTTGGTGTCCCCTCAGCCAAATTCGAACCGCTATTCTTTGTCAGACACCACCTTAACTGCGCATGGCTCCTGCAAGGGAAGTAGCTGAGGCATTAATAGCATGTGCAGACCTCCTCCAGCTGGTTGAAGACTCAGCATGGCTTTTTTGGAAGAAATGGTACACAAGACCCTCTTGAGAAGATCGCTTGCCAGGCCCTCCATACTTCGCACCTAATGAATGAGGAGAGGTTTCAACCACCCCTCCTTGCCTTCATTTACTCCGAGCGAGAAACAGTATTGAGATCGCATCCGATGGTGCCTGGAGATCGTGATGATCCCCTCTGTAACTAAACTCGGTGCCTTTGGCCTTCTTTATACAGCTCCTTTCTTTCCCTAAGTGACCACGGGTTGTGACCACGTGATTATTCCCAAGGCGCTTTCGACGTTC
>JASDQU010011826.1:62505-88225 GCA_032191745.1 Picea mariana | reverse complement strand
AGGCAAACTGGACTCCTGCCAGGTTGAAGAAGATTATTATACTAGGCAACAGTTTTAAGGATTACAAGGAAGATTTTACTTACGAAATTACTACGAAAATGAAGGTCGTTCTAAACGTTGATTATATGTTGCATGAAATACCCCTGCCACAAACGGCTACTATTCTGTGGGACGGCTCATCTGGACGGAAAAGAAGACGTCGTTATTCTATTTATCCTGATAGAGTGTACATGTATGCATTTGATTATTTAAGTTGGCATTTCTTTGAAGGGCCACAAGGAAGATTTTACTAGAACATAAACTCTCAATATAGATTACCACTTTCAAAAAGAGTTGTTGGATGACGAATATGTAACAATACGAATTTGATGTTTTACTTTGTAACAAGCAATAAAAGATCATGGAATGACTCACTAATAGAGGTTTGTTTTCATATTTTGGATGGTAATTGTTATTTGCTTTGTAACAAGCAATGAGAGATCATGGAATGACTCACTAAGAGGTTTGTTTTCATATCTTTGGATGGTAATTGTTATTTGCTTTGTAACAAGTAATTAGAGATCATGGAATGTATCACTAAGAGGTTTGTTTTCATATCTTTGGATGGTAATTGTTATTTGCTTTGTAACCAGCAATGAGAGATCATGGAATGACTCATTAAGAGGTTTGTTTTCATATCTTTGGATGGTAATAAGAAGTTTGTTTTCATATCTTTGGATGGTAATAAGAAGTTTGTTTTCATATCTTTGGATTATAATTGTTGGTGAGTAATAAGCTTTTGATTAATAACAACATAGAAACTAATGTTACAAAATGACATGGAAAGATACAAATCCAACCGAAAGAGTTCCATCAATAAATAGGCCAACTTGGTTTGGATTCAAAATGAGCCTATCTACAACATAATATTGATTGATGAACCCGACACATTGAGATCGAGTTGGAGTAGCATGTGGAAATCCTATACCAATTGAACACGCTTAAGCATGGCCAACATCCTAACATTTTTTTACTCTCGAATTGTACTTGATTAAAGATGCAGGGTACTAGTAAACCGAAACAACCAATTGACCATCTCTAACCAATTGACCATCTCTAAGATTGATGCATAGATAATTAAGTAACAAATAATTATCAACCACTAATAAAGTAACAAATACAACCGATATTCTATAGATCACTAAGAAAATGACATGTATGTGCAACAATGTATGAAAACTCTTTTACAAACAATGGTTTGGTTGGTGTTGTGCCAGGATACTCGATAATATTATCATTGATATTCATAACCTATCTAATGGATAGCACTTAATGCTTTCTACCCCACACACACGTTGGGTTCAGTCCACAAGTAGTATTTGTAACGTTCCCAACCCGAAGTTGGGTTTTCCACACAAAACTTGTTCTCTATGATACCAGAATGTAATTTACTCAATCACTACATTTCCCATAATCTCTCATTTGTGAGTCACCCTTAAACTGGAGATATGACTCCATGAAGAAAAAGGTTCTCTCACCAATCCCATTAAGGTCATACAACACTAACTAAAGAGGACAAGGCCAATGACACTAATTCTATTTCACCTCACAACCTTTCATTCCACACAACCTCTCCCACCTCATGAATTTTATTCCTTCTTTTCTCAACAATAACAATAGATTGGCTAGGAATTCTCAAAGCTCTATGGTATTGGGAACATAGAGATGCTCTCAAGGAGTTATGACACCCACTAGACCAACACATAGAGAAACATATTCGAAGTAATTCTCTCACCTTGAGAGAACGCTCCATAGTCTTAACAGCCTCCTTCTTCAAACCAAAAGAACCAAGGATTTATAGCGTAACTAAAGCTCCATTATTCACTCGAATAATGGTAATTTGCTCGGGTTTAGGAACCATAGTTTTTTAATGTTTGAAATTTATATTTTTTATTTGTTTAACTTTTTGTTTATTTTTTATTTGTTTGTAATGTAATTTAAAATCATATTTATATTTAATATGTGTTTTTTAGTTATATAAGGCTAGGGCTGAAGTGGAGATAGGTTCCTATTCATGAAGGGTGAGAGAGAGTGAATTAGAGGGAGAGAGATTATATAAATTCATCTCTCTCTCTCTCTCTCTCTCTCTCTCTCTCCATATCACCTTGGACCTCTATCTATCCCTCTCACAGTCTCACACTCTCTATCTCTACACCTCGTCTTTGTATTCTTCTCTCTCTACAACCTACTCTCTCTTCCTTTTTCTCCCTCTCACACGCACACATTCTCTCATATAATATAAACTGTGAGTAATTTAACTTCATTTGTATCACACTTTGGACCTCTCTCTCTCTCTCTCTCTCTCTCTCTCCATATCACTAGTCTCGACCTATATCTCTCCCTTTCACATTGTCACATACTCTGTCTCTACCCCCTCTTTGTATTCATCTCTCTATTACCCACTATCTGTCTCTACTCCCCTCTCTCTCTTCCTCTCTCTCTACCCCCCTCAATACCTTCCTCTGTCTCTCTCTCTCTCATCACAATCACACACTCTCATATATTAATTGTGAGTATTAATTTAACTTCATTTGTATAAATAATGTTCGCAAAATATTCTCATTAAATAAATCATAATGCAAATCTACCATTAAAACATGAATTAGAACTAAGCGATGACCTAGAGTATGTACAGCTAGACCATGACCTAGACCATGATGTACACATAGACCATGACCTATACATTGACAAGACTAGTTGTCTCTCTAATCTCTCGCATGCTCTCTAACTCTCTCCCCTTCTCTCCCTCTTCCTATCTCTTTATCCCCCACTTTGCAAATCCTTTATTTATTAGGGAAGTAGTTAAAGCACTAGGTTGAATATGTAACATTTGTGGGGACCTTAGAAAGAGGTATGACCATAAGGAGCTTAGATAGGATCAGGTGTGGGGAGGGTTTAAGAAGCGTTGGGTATAGGTGGGGGCCTAGGTTTATATTGGTCTAGGGAAAAACTTGTGGAGGTAGGTAATTTATTATTATATGCATGGAAGTCCAAGGAGAGGGAGAGAGTGAGAGAAAGGGAGAGAGCCAACAAGAATTGTCTTTTTCAATTTTAAGGAAACTGTTAGCATGAGCCTCGTTCTTTCCTTCCACCTATAATCTATATGAAAGATTCATTCCATCAATTACCTAGACCATGACCTATACCTAGGCCATGAACTACACCTACAACTACAACATGACCTAGACAAATATGGTAATACTATTTCTCTATCTCCCCCCTTATATTCCTTTATCCCCCTCCTCCTATGTCTCGATCCCATCACTTTCATTGATCTAGATTTAGGAGCGGAGCGAACTGATTAACAAAATGAATATAATAAACACATAGATATGAAGAATAACACAAATATCTAGTGAACAATATATTCTATTAAATAATGAAATAGGCTAAAACTGTAAAACTACAGAACTAAAACACTTGCTCGAATGGTGGTAGCTATCTCTGAGAAGAGGTGTGGCTACTATGTGTATCCGTATGAGAAGAATGGATTACAATGAGGCTCGAGAGGCCTTTTTTATATTACTCATGAATTCCAAAACCCTAGACATCCAAAAACCTAACGATAGAAGGTGAAACACTAAAAGTCATGTGGGCCCTATGGGTAAGCTGGTGTAATTTGGTACCTCAACTTCCCAGGGTCGTAAATTTTGCATATGGCCTCCTTTTTAGGTGTGGGATAGCCCGTTGGAAAGGTGTTTCAGAGAAATACACATTCCACTATCAAAATCTAACTTAGTGTACAATTTTACTGTGGCGAGACAAAAAAAAAATCGTTTAGGGCCGAGAAAAAACCCTAGAAGTACAACAAGATGTGCTGGCATGAAAACATACAAAATAAGGCAGTTGGATTAGGTGAGAAGCCACCTATATCCACCTGGAGGATGTGTGGGGATTCATACAACCCCAAAAGTATAGAACCCATAATTACAAAGAAGTACAAAAGAATGTGCTTAACAAAAAATAGACATGAGGAGCGAGTTGGAATAGGTAGGTGGCCACCAATATCCAATTGGATCAATCCTCCCCCCTTAGGAAGAAATGGTATCCATTTCATTGAGTTCCCCCATAAGGTGAGGAAAATTTTGCTATATTTGGACTCGGGTGAGCCACTTGCCTTTGTGTAGGAGTTTCCTTGCCTTGAGAACTTGATAAAGCACGATCCTCTGCTGGTGATATCCCTTGACGTGTGTATCAACTATGTGATTAGTGGATGCTTGTTCCATGCAATCAGAGTTCAGCTCTATTAGTGTTAATTGTTCTGCGATCTCGGAGGTTTCCAATAATGGTGGAAAATATGGTCGAAGGAGGTCCACATTGAAGACTAGATGCAAAGCAAGGAAGGGTGGAGTGTTTAGCTCAAAAGAATTGCTACCGACAACCTTAGTGATAGTGTAAGGTCATAACGAAGTGGGAGAAGCTTCCGATGGGGCGCGATGAGACACTCCTTCTACAAATGTAATGAGACTTTGTCTCCAAATTGAAACTGGTGTGGTACCCTATGTTGATCATGGCACTGCTTGTACATAGTGTTATATTTCTTCAAAATATCCTAGACATCTTGGTGGATGTGCTTAAGCTGCTCAACGAATCTAGTGGATTTGTTGATTGCAAAGTGATCATGGGAAGAGTCTATCTGTGCAGTGGCAAGAGGAGATGCAACATCAATGGGTCCCAAGGGTTGGAATCCCATACCCACCTGAAATGAGCTATGGCTAGTGGAACTATGGAGAGACCTTTTGTAACTATGTTGGACATATGGGAGACTCTCGTCCCATGTAGATGGATTCTTAGAATTGTACATGTGTAGGATTTGCACAATCATCCGATTGAGAACCTCTGTTTGGCCATTAGTTTGGGGGTGGAAAGTAGTGGATTTTGTGATCTTGGAGTCCAAAAGAGACCAGAGACTCGACCAAAATGTGTTGAGAAACCTATTGTATTGATCGAAGATGATGGTCTATGGTATCCCAAAGTGCACCCACAGGCGTTCAAAGAATTCTTAGCAGTATCTACCACTCTGAAATTCTTCTTACAGGTTGTGAGGATGGCCATCTTTGAAAACTAAGCAATAAGTCATTTCCTTGCTTGGTGGATGATAAGCGAGACATCTAATCCATTGAGATGGATTCCCAAGGCTTCTCAAGAATAGGAAGAGGGGTGTATACACCTTACTTCTTGATGGTTGGCTTGGAAATGGCATAGGAATTGCAAGATCTGATATACTTGCTGACGTCCTGATGAAGTTTTGGCCAATACAAATTTTTATGAAGAATGGTCAGAGTTTTCTCTATGCCAAAATGTCCTATCGCCTGACTGTAGTGGGCTTCCCAAATCATATTTGCACACTCGTTTGTAGGAACACAGAGATGGCCTAGGTGGCATAAGAGTTCGTCTTGAATGTGAAAATTGGTGACAGTTGCGCCTGTACCCAAGAGCTGATAGGTGGTGGCAATGGCTGGATCTTGTTGATAAAGTTGGGACCACTCAGATGCTTCATGTCCACAGGAATGGGCATAGTGGTGAGTGCACCCATAGGAGGCCAATTGAGGTAGTCAACGACACGATTGGAGATACATGTATGATACTTGAGATTGATATGGAACTCCTGCAGGGAGGTGGACCACATTTGATTTTGGTCATTCTACAATTTCCCTTATGTATGTATGAATTGCAGAGGTGTGTGATCAATTTGTATGATCGTCTCTTTCCCCATAGTGTAATGTTTCATTGACAACATGATTGTACAATGGAATACATTTCCTTTTCATAGATGGGGTATTTCCAGACAGTATGAGAGATTGTCTCACTATGGTATGCCTCTGGATGCATATCTTGAGTGAGAACTACACCCAAAACATAGTCAGATGCATCAATCTCAATCTCGAATGGTTGTTGGAGATCGAGAAATGAGAGTATTGGAGTTGAGCACAAGTGATGCTTTATATCATTGAATTCTCATTATTGCTCCTTACCCCACATGAAATTGTCCCTAGCACCTCCCTTGGTCACCTTCCTAAGGGCCCATGCAATATGGGAGAATCCCAACAAGAACCGTCAGTAGAAGTTGGCTAGTCCTAGGAAACTCCAAAGCTCGGTCAGTTTGGTCGGGGCTGGCCAGTCATGGATGACTTGAATCTTATATGGATCAACATGTACCCCATTTTCATAAAAAATTTAGCCCAATTATTGGACCATTCTCATGCCAAAAGATCATTTTTCCAAGTTGGCATAAAGCTTGTGCTCCCGTAGAGTGCTCAAAACCTGTTGAATATGCCACATGTGCTCCTCTCACGTTCTACTAAATATGAGGATGTCATCCAAGTATACTACCACAAATAAGTTGGTGAAGGGTCTCAATACATCATCATCAACTTCATGAAAGTGGTTGGTTCATTTTTTAAGACAAAGGGCATGACTAACCATTCATAGAGACCTTCTTTAGACTTGAAGGTTGTCTTCCATACATCAATTGGTTCGATGTGAACCTACTTGTAGCGATACTTTAGGTCAATTTTGATGAAGAAATTTTCCCCCTTGAGTTGGTCAAGAAGGTCATCAATCCTCGGAATGGGGTAGTGGTTCTTGACTATGATTTTGTTTAAGGCTCTAGAATCAATGCAGAGTCGCCAAGTCCCATCCTTCTTCTGCATCAGTACAATCAGGCTTCTGCAATGGGAGGATTTGGGTCTGTTGTTCCCCTTTTAAAGAAGCTCTCATATCTGATGCTTGATTTCATCTTTTTCCATCAACGACCGCCGAGAAACTGGTCCATTAGGTATAGGTGCATAGGGGGTCAGATCGATTGGATGCTTGACTTGGCAGTGTGTCAGTACCCCTATTGGTGAGAATAAGATGTCTTTGTATTCTTCCATGATCCCTTCCACTTTATTATTATGAAAAGAGAGGCACTATGTAGAGGCCACAGATGTGGTGAGGACCTTCTGCTTACTGTGAGAATGGATCACAAAGAAGACAAACTTCTCGGTCTGTGAAATGACTTTTTCATTTCTTAGCAGAGATTAAAGAAACAACATTAGGTGATGCTACCTTTGGGATCCTATACAATTGTCTACCTAACGTAAGAATAACACTATGGGGTCTAGACTCATACACAACATCACACTTCTACAAATATGGTTTTCCTAAAAGAACATCACAAAATTCAAGGGGAGAAATATCACACAGTACCTCATCTTTGAAAGGCTTGATATCATATGAAAAACGACACTATTGGATGAACAAAAGATCTCTTCCTTGGCAAAGACAACTGATGGTGTATGGTTGTGGGTGTAGTGTCATTGGCAGGTCTAACCTCTTAACACAATCTACTAAAATCAGGTTCTTTTGAATACCGTTATTAACAATGAAATGAAGCAGAGCCCCCTTTACCCACATCTACGAGTGAAAGAGGTGTTCCCCTTCCTATGGTTCTTTTGGTTTGCTTGGATGAAATTTGGTGGTAAGGACAATGGAACTGAGTTGAACATTGATAATCTGCTTTCCTTGAGAATTTGACTCAGAATCAAAATCGACCTCTAACTTGGAAGCCTTCATATCAACCATGAGAGACTGCTTGGAGCGACATTCTTTGATGTTCTGCCAATGACTTTTATGGTAATCACACCATTTTCCTGTGTCCTTCTTCGTCTTATCATTTCCATTATTGTGTTGCAGCTTGGGTTGGTTGTACTGAGGGAATCCATCTCAACTTGGTCCCTTGCTTTGTAGGTTGGGGCTTCCTTTTCCCCGATTTGGATGTGAGGGGTTTTCAGATCCAAACTCTCGACTTTTCTACTTAAATTTTTGCACGATCTTGACATTGTATCTATAAATCATTCCCAATGAGGGGATGTCTATTAAATCCACTTCTATTTGAATGTATTTATGTAAAAAACCATGGTATTTAAGCACCAAATGACACTTAGAGTCTTTGATACTCAATTTGATGCGTAGGGTATGGAAAATATTGATGAAATATAGTACTCTCTAGTCCCTTTCTTGACATAGGGTGGTCCATATGGTGTATTGTTCCTCGTAGCTTCCAACAGGGTAGGACTTTTCTTTAATGGTGTCTTGGAAGGAATCTCATGTAGGGGAGACCAAAAACATTGTATATTCCTTCATGGCCCTTTGGTCAAAGTAAGTATGCCACTAGTCTTTAACATGGGGAACGACCTCGAGGAGTGAAAAAGTGAGATTTTCCCTATTGGAAAAGTTGTGGACCAAAAAATATCCTTCGAGCAGATTCAACCACTTATCTACAACATCCACATCTATCAGTCCTTCAAATAATGGAATATAAAAATTTACCTGTACCTTGAAGGGGGTTTCATGGCTTCTTGATGAAGATGCTTTTCCCGTGGGAAACCATCGAAGGATCTGTGCGAAATTGTCCATCATTTTTTTCCTTTGTCGTGTGAAGGATTCCTCTAGAAATATTTTAATAGGATCTCATGCTCCATCATATTTTTTTTCTCCCCCCATGGGTTGTTGTCAGGCTCGGTGTGGATTATATTGTAATGGATTGATTGGTTTAAGTCCCAACTTCTTATACCCATATCTTATCAGGGACATGCACGAAGAAAAATAAATGAAGAGAAGACCGCTCTGATACCACTGATCCAAATTTAGGAGCAGAGCGAACTGATTAATAGACTAATTACAATAAACGGATAGATATGAAGGATAACATAAATATCCAATGGACAATGTCTTCTATTAAATAATGAAATAGGCTGAAATTGTAAAACTGTAGAATTGAAATACTTGCTCAAATGGTGGTAGCTATCTATGAGAAGAGATGTGGCTGCTATGCATATCCGTCTAAGAAAAATGGATTACAATGAGTCTCCAGAGTCCTTTTTGATATTACTCATGAATTCCAAAACCATAGACATCCAAAAATCTAACCCTAGAAGGTGAAACGCCAAAATTCATGTGGGCCCTATGGGTAAGTTGGTGTAATTTGGTACCTTAACTTCCCAATGTTGTTAATTTTGCATACGACCTCTGTTTTAGGCACGTGATAGCCCGTTGGAAAGGTATTTCAGAGAAATACACATTCCACCATCAAAATTGACTTTGTCTATAGTTTGACTATGGAGAAAAAAAAAATGTTTAGGGCCCCAAAATGGACATGGAAGTACAACAAGATGTGCTGGCATGAAAACATACAAAATAAACCAGTTGGTTTAGGAGAGAGGCCACCCGTATCCACCTAGAGGATGTGTTGGGCTTTACATATCCTCATAAGTGTAGAACCCACAATTACAAAGCAATATAGAAGAACGTGCTAAGCAAAAAACAGACACGAGGAGCCAGTTGGAATAGGTGGGTGGCCACAAATATGCACCTCGATCATTAATTTTTAATGGCATTGTTAATAAATGCCTTGGTTTTCCCTACCAACTAAAATATGTATACATGATTGATGTTGGGTACGTGTTAGATTATGTGCATGTGTGTGGGGGGTGTATAATATTTGACGATTGCGTCTAGCAATCCCTCCCTAGTAGTTCTTTTTGTGTCTTGTGCATCGAGAGATTTCTTGGGGGGGTCTAAGAGGAGAGAAATATCCCCCCAATATAACTTGGAGTGTTCGGACATGGGCGATATCCCGGAGCGGATAGGGTTCGGGGCAATGTCCCAACATAGTTTTTGGGTGATTTTTCCTCTTTTAGTGTTTTTCACTATTTTTAGCAGTTTTCTAAATTAATCCATGGTTAAGAGATTATATTTTTGGTAACTCTGAATACCTAATTTTTTWTATATATATTTTATTGTGAATGTTGAAATTAATACAATGAATATTTGAGAGGTGTAACACCTAGGAAGGTTGGTTTTCTTCCGGTTAAGGTTTTCAAATGTAAATCTATGTGTACTATGTGTATTAGCCATTAATTAATTTATGTTTTTCTTAAGAGTCTATATGCATTGCTTTATTTGACATGTTTAAAACAAACAATTCATTCCATTCATGAATTTTATCATAAGTTAGAGGGATAAGGTGGATAAGTCAGGTACAAAAGATTCATAGGGATTTCTTCATCTTATTTGTCTAACACGTCTAACTATATCCTTGATCAAGGTTGCCACCATGGTTTTTCTATGAATATTTTCCCCATATAATATTATGCATTCCCCATGTTGAGCAATTGGGATCAATGGGATTAGAATTGAAATAAGGTTATATCATTAGGTTGAATGTGTAGGGGTTGTCATCAGGACCATAGAAAAATGTATGACCATAAGGAACTTATTTCGGATGAGGTGTGTCGGGGAAAGGTTAAGTTGGGTTAGGTATAGGACATGGGGTCCTAGGGTTAGATTGGTATAATAGGGTTGAAGTGTAGGTAGTTATATATTATGCATGTAGTTGGGGGAGAGAAAGAGGATGATCTGAAGGAGAGAGAGAGCCAACAAGATGAGCCATATTTTTTCATTTTTAACAACACTATTAGCACATGTCTCGATATTCCATTTCACCACTATCTACCTCCCTCTATTTTTAACTCTACCCTCCCTCCCTCTCTCTCCATATCACTCATGAAATTTGATGTTATGCTCTCTCTCTCTCTCTATTCATGYCACTCTCGACCTCTCGGACCATGACACACACTCTCTCTATCCCCCTCTCTGTCTTTGTATCTCTCTACCCCCCACTTTATTCCTCTCTCACTCTATCTACCCTCTATGTATTCCTCTCTCTCTCTAAGGCCCTCTCTATCTTCCTCTCTCTTTCTAAGTCCCTTTCTTTCTTCCCCTCTCTCCTTCTAAAACTCTCACAGATTCTCTCATATAATATCAATTGTGAGTAATTTAACTTGCTTCATTTGTATCTCACTCTCAAACTCTATTCTACTCCATCTCTCTTTCCATATCACTCTTGACCTCTCTCTATCCCCCTCATAGTCTCACACACTCTCTCTAGACCCCCCTCTCTATCTTCCTCTCTCTATTACCCCCCTCTATGTCTTTACCACCCTTTCTCTCTTCTCCTCTCTCTCTACCCCCCTCTCTATATTCCTCTCTCTCTCTCATCACACTCTCATACATTCTCTTGTATATCAATTGTGATTATTAATTTAACTTACTTCATTTCTATGAATAATGTTCACAAAATAATCTCATCAAATAAATCACAGTGTAAATATACCATCAAACCATGACTTAGACCTAATCCATGACCWGGAGTATCTACACCTAGACCATGACCTAGACCAGGATGTACATGTAGACCATGACCTAGACATTGGAAATACTAGCTGTTTCTCTTCTTCTCTCTCTTTCATATCTTACATGCTCACTCACTCACTCTCCTTATCTACCTCTTTCTCTCTCTTTATTCCCCACTCTGCAAATCCTCTATTTATTAGGGAAGCAGTTAGACCACTAGGTTCAAGGTGTAGGATTTGTGGGGAGCTTAGGAATGGGTACGACGATAAGTATCTTAGCTAGGATTGGGTGTGGGAGGGGTTAAGTTAGGTTAGGTATAGGAGGGGGCCTAGGGTTAGATGGGTTTAGGGAAAAACTAGTGGAGGTAGGTGATTCCTTATTATATTCATGAAAGTCCGGGGAGAGGGAGAGAACGAGACAAAGGGAGAGAGCCAACATGAATTGTCTTTTTCATTTTTAATGAAATTGTTAGCATGTGCCTCAGTATTCCCTGCCACCTGTAATCTATATAAAGGATTCATTTCATCCATTATATAGACCCTGACCTATACCTAGGCCATGACCTACACCTATACCTACACCATGGCCTAGACAATGGAAATATTATTTATCTATCTCCCCTCTTATATCCCTCTCTCCCCCTACTCCTATGTCTCGATCCCTCCACTCTCTCTCTCTCTCTCTCACTCACTCCCATTTTCTCCCTCTCCCTCTCTTTCTCCCCCAAGTACTCTACCTCTCTCCCCCACAACAACCATATAGATAAGTTTAAATTACAAATATAGAAAATAATAATAAACACACTTTGTAATTTCAAATATAACTTTTTGATGGGTTATATATATATATATATATATATATATATATATATATTCATAAAAATTGAGCCACGTTTTCTTTGGAGGAATTTCAAAGTGTTAAATATGACAATATAAAACTTTAGACACAATCACAAAATCAAATTTATTAATGATTAGAAATTGTAATGTCTTTCAAAGTACAACCTATTGATTATAAATTATAATAATTTTCCTAGTACTATAGCCTTAGTTAGTATCAGAATTATTAACTAATTAAACATCTATCCAAGTTTAATGATGATATTCATAATTTGATTAATACAACCATTGGTAGGAGAGAATTGTGTGATAATTCACACATGAAGAGTATCAACTTGTTTTTTGGAAATCCAATGAAGGAGTAAAACTTACATATATTTTCTCATTTGGATCATGATCCATTTAATGGTCATTTCATTGAATTTTTTTATTTGAAGGATAATCACATATTTAGCTTTGTGAAACCTGATGATTAGATCCGTCTTATGGTGACGTGAGGCTCAAATTACTAGAGAAACAAGAATAATTCAAAGATTGAGAATACTTATACAACAACTATTAGTTTTACAAATTCTATAATTGTTGTTTCTGCAACATCAATTATTTCAAAAGGATTCTTAGATACATATCCTGAAGTTCCTACTCTTTCAGTTAAGAGTTCTCCGCAAGAAAAGGATAAAACGTTTAAAGCTCATGCAATGAATGAACAACCCACAGTGGAATTTCAATTCATGTTTGAGAACAAACTGAACATAATTATTAATGATTAATGGGCATTAATCATGATCTTCATGTTCTAAAATGTACCAGATACCAAGCAGAGGAGAAAAATAAAGTTGAGGATGTTAGTTTATCTGCCTCTATGGATAGTGTCTACATTAGAAAAAATGAGGAAATGAGTGATACCTAAATATACTTAAATCATTATATGTTAGTCATAATAAGTATAAGTATTGTTTGTGAGGATGTGATTTAGACATCTTTTTTAATTTTGATAATTTTAGGATATTAGCCTAATACTTTGTATATCTCGTTTCTAATATAAATAACTTGTGTTGTTACTTTAATGAATCATTTGTTATTTGAACAATGTGTGTTTTGTTTATCTAAAGGATACTTACAAGAAACATTCATTTGAAATATATGTTAGCAAGATATTTTGTTTATGATTTCCTGGTTTCAGTGTATTTAAGCCAATGCGAAATTTCATATTTTCACTCATATAGATTTTATACTATGCCCAGTTTTTGTAAGGAACTTTAAATTATGTTAAGAAAGAAGAATTTGTAATAAGAATAAATAGTTGTTCTTTAAAGAAAAGGAGAAAAAAAATTGTTATCCTTTATGCACATAAGGTATGTTTCTATCTAAAATGCCAATATAAGGTTATATACAGGTGTGAAATCATAAGTGACACCTTCTGCAAGTTGAACCACTCAATTTGGTTCAAAATTGGCACTAGGGTGTGGATTTTACTATGAGGCAGTTTGGCATTCACATTGACATGATATCCCAAATCTAATTGCATGAAAGCATCTTACCATGTTCTTCAATTGCACTTTAAATGACATATGTACATTTACAATGTATCTAGATCTATATTACAACATTTAAAACAATTTTTGAGCTATAGGGAAGCTTAGACACACATTTTAATGTTATCACTTAGTACATGTTTGACCTTGCAAATTACATAGTATTTTTCCACAACAGAGAATTTTATGACTGAAAATGAAAAACTGACCTTGGTTTCCCTCATAAGCCACGATCCTATGATTGACCATAATTTTTTGAATCTTTGTGCATAGAAATCATCCTTTTTGGAGTGTAAATGGACTACTAATTATATAAACAGGTTATAAATATTGGAATGATAAGTTGTTGAGGGTTGTTGAGAAATCAAGATGTTGTGGGAGAATTCTTGCAACTATCAATGCTACATTCATTGCTTTGATCCAATGTTTTTTTAAGTGGAATTTCATCGATTTGGCTAAATTTATTTGTTTGAATAAATTTATGCGAAAAATTTTCATGTTTTCTTTGAAAATATAAAAACTTGTAGCATAATTTTTTATTATAGATATGCGTACGCTTATATTTTTCAGTTAAATGTAAACATTTTACATGACCATATAATAGATTTTCTTTTAAAAAAAAATCCGAATCAATGATTATGCTTTGCATTTTTTTGGGGGAATATTCACTATATATGGATGACTAGTTAATAGCAACTACTCTTGGGAAAACCATGAATTTTCAATTTATGTCATGTAAATTTAAATAGGAAAAGAAAATGTTTTTAATACTTTACTTGTATTATTTGTTTTACTTGTTTTGACATCTAGGTGGTATACCATGTTGTATATTAGTGTGTAGAATGTTTTTCCTACATGTATTTCTAAAGAAATTTTCCATTGCCATTTCTTCTAGTTGTAATTTATTGTTAATTATTGTCAAAGATGCACATATGACACTAATGGAATTGTGTCGTTGCCAATTTTAAAAGTTAGTAACAAGAATTCAATTGGTTATATATATATATATATATATATATATATATATATATATATATATATATGCTTTGATCACCAAATAGTTTGATAAGTTATAACTTATGTGTTTTGAAAGAAGAAACACTTCTTTTATCCCAAAGTCAAATTACCCTAGTAGTTTTTAATTTACCTTCTATTTTTAATAGTGACTAAAGTTGTTATTAGAGCCTTGTTGGATGCAAAATAAAGTGGGTCAAAATTGGCACTAGGGTGTGCATTTTACTCTGAGCGAGTTTTTTATTCACATTTACATGATATCCCAAATCTAGTTAGAAGAAAACAACATCTCGTGTTCTTCAATTTCACTATAAATGACATATGTAAATTTACAATGTATCTAGCTCTATATTACGAAATTTAAAACAATTTTTGAGCTACAAGGAAGCTTGGGTGTGAATTTTAATGTTTTCACTTAGAACAGATTCGACCTTGAATATTACATAGTATTTTTCACAAAAGAGTCTTTTATGACTGAACATGAAAAAACGACCTTGGTTTCCCTCATAATCTGTAATGTCCTCCTGTTTCGTCACACATCAAGCCTCTCATAACAAGTGCAATTTTTTTTTTGTGTGTGTGTGCATGTGTAGAAGGGTAATAAAGACATTATACTCTACATTGCAACACGATGATGATCATGATGCATGCAACTGCAAAAACAACATAACGACCTAAGAAACACATCAAGCATCTGGAAGAAAAGGATGACACTCAACCGACAAAAATGAGAATGACTAACCCACTCGTCCTACCCTGCAATGGTTAGGACCTCCAGGAAAAATAAGCAATGCTCAAGCCCAGGTTCCCATCTATTTTCAGCATTTAAGGTCTCAGGGCTGGCGACTGTTCTGAGGAACAAGGAGGTGTCTACATCCCGCAAGACATAAGAAGACGAAGCACATTAAATGTTTACAACCCTGTACAACATTAGTTAAAATGAACAACCGCACCCTTATTAGGAAGCGCAAGCTAAAAACGACTTCATCAACAACCAACCATTACTCAAGTCTAAAAGGTCAAATTTACGATTTAAGTAGGATTTCAATACAATCAATTATTAGTCAACAATTTCCAACTGAGCTTAACATGGATTTCAACTCATTTGAGCGAGTCTGAGTTAGTTCCAATTAGGATGTTGGATAAAAACTTATTGTAAGGAAAGACCATCCATATCAACCAAAGTTCTTAATTCATGGACACGATAAAATTGTTGTTCACCCCAACAGTTTTTCATCATGACCATGAAAGTAATCACCTTCAGAAATCAGAGAAACTAGCTAAATGAGTAGCACAGTCAGCATCTAAGCTAAATCATGAACCTATTTAAATCGGATTTGCCAAATCTGTCCACAAGTCAATACAATTGTCTCAATGCCAAAATGGCCTGTTACTCAACATACAAAAATAAATATCATCAATGAATCATAAGAAGATTGGAAATCATCATAACCATTTCACATCATGTTAATAACAAAAGGTCTAGGTTATCTCCCCAAACTTGAAACTAAGTAGTGGAGCCAAAGTTAAACAAAATGTTTAGGACTTATTAAGAAGAAATAATCAGGTAACTTAATATGTCATTATTCATTCAAATTTATATCCACAAGTTAACAAAGGACCTTCCAACACACTTCAACTGATTTGGAATAGATTTTGGGAACATATTGTAACACTTTATAATCAGAAAATTATGTTTCAAGGCCAACACAGGGCGACTGTGGGTTGATTTTATTATACTTGACTTAGAATTTCTGATTTTCATAATAATGAATTGATATTTTGAAATGAAAAATATAAATGATCAAAAAGATTTAATAATAACATATTGTTGCATAATGAGCCATGTATTGTTGGATAATGAGCTAGGTTGGTGTAACAGCAAAATCATCATGGAGTTGGTTTCCTCTTAGACACACATGCAATCATTGATAACAGATTTGGAAGGATTTCATATACGTTTAATAAGAAATATGTTAGGATGCTAGCACATATAATAGATACCTATCGATTAATTGAATTATCCACACCTAGTAGATTTCAACCACACTAAATGATTATCCACAAATTTCTCCACAAATTCATGTGGAAACAAGGTGTACCGCAGAGATCTTGAAAAATGCATAACACCGATCAACCATCTGAATAAAATGATGATCCATCCTATTAGGATAAACACCAACTGAATGACATCCAGTATCAGTTCCATGCTTCTGAACTTTATGCAGTCAACCATGAAGAACACAATGCAAACTGTAACCACAAGGCCCAGGAATGAACTGAAAACTAGGCTGGAAATGATATAGTTAGGTTGGGAGGCACGAACAACAATTCAACATTTGAGGATGTGATCCCCAATGCTGTGACACTGTAACTTGTGCCCTTCAGCAAAATTGCAACAACACTAGAGTGCTAAAGGAACAAATTGAGAAAAGATATTATGGATTCTTTTACCAGCTAACACAATGCAGGTTAACAGAAAAACCAACAATACAATGAATGTGGATAGGTTCGCCGACGACTCTAGAAACCATTGATAATAAGAAGGGAGTTCTAGAAACCCCAAGTGTGAGTCTACTTTGGTAAGAGACGGAGAAGGATAAAACAAGCCAACAATTCCTGTTTATTTACATTCTGAAAGAAGTAAACTTCAGACATCAAATGTATTTTATAGTTAATGTCAATGCTCTATATTGCTCCCAAAATTGGTAAAGCTAGAACTCACCATTCCTGGAAGAAAATAACCAATTAATCATTGACTCATTGAATCAAGGTAGGATAAAATCATTCTATCCACAAGTTCCAACGCTGCAATCAAATAGAAAGTAAGAATAGGATTAAAACTTAAGGCAATCATCGAATGAACCAGAACGCACAACAAAAGTTTAAACAAATTTCACATCGACAATCGCTGAAAAAAAAGGGGAATACATAGAATTTCCTTCAATGGATAGTTTTCTATGAATACTGAATGACTCCGTAAGACATCAGAATCTAAGAAAAAAAAAACACATCAATCGTAGACATAGATAGGTGAATGATTGCCGTTAGATAAGAATAAAAATCATTGTCAAAATGCGCTGATATTGTTGTTTTTTATAAAAATAAAAAGGAATTCGCTGGGTATCATAAGTGTATCGCTAGGAAGCTACTGGTGAAGGCACGAGTATTACAATGGAATGGATATTAATAAATTTTCCAATCATTAATTCACCAAGGTAAGATCACAGTATTAATTCGCCAAGGTAGAATCCCTTCATTAATCGCAGGTAAGATCAATTCGCCAGGTAAGTATTAATTTGCCAAGGTAAACTCCCTTCATTAATTCGCCAAGGTAAAATCCCTTCATTAATCCAAGGTAAATTTTCCATTCATTAATTCACCAAGGTAAGATCACTGGCTGTATAAAGGCTGGTAAATTTAATGGAACATGTTTTAATAATGACAAATATTAAAACATTGCCCATAAACAACTATGTAAACGTAATTACATAGTCAAACATAGGCACACAAACAAATCAATGTTGTCTTCCAATTTTTAATAATGTCTAGACTTTACCAATCAAGAGATGGAAACTGTCATTAAAATGTAGAAAATGAAATGAAATAAACAAGCGCAGAGATAAACCCTCAAGGACGCAAAGATAAACCATAAGCAGAGGTACTCAATCAATAGAAGGCGCGAAAACCAATCAATTAGCCAGGGATAGTCAATAGAGGTGGACAACTGGTAGGTTCATCCTTTGCTTCAACATCCTCGCACAAAAAAGCAGGGCGTTGAGATCCATAAGTCTTTTAATGCTAAGGCGACGACCGTAGATCAGGCTCCTGGCTGACTACTCAGATGAGGACTGGTGAATCAGGGATGAAAGGTAAAAAACCATTAAGAACATAATCAATCACAACCAGTTGGTCAAGACATGCAGGAAAATGAAGGCCATAGGGGAAAACCACCATCGATCTAGGCCAAGGAAGGTTTCAGTTATCAATTAAAAAAAACATCATTTTACTCTTCCATTAAATGAGCAGATCCATGCATAAAACCTACAACATATACTATACAATGAAACAAGAGTACTGTTTCGTGTTTTCCCACTTTGAGTAACGTCCCGCATGCTTTGTGCAGTTCCCTCTTGCCAATCGTCGAGACTTCACCGATACCTCCAAGCCAATGCTAGGGGTAATCTTCTTCCCCCTTAGCCCCTCGAGCTGCAAAGGGGCCACACACACTATCCAGAGATTTTGAATAGCTCCCAGCTCGCCTCGCAAGGCTGAGCTACCACTCCTCTCCAAGCTGGGTATCTCCAACTCCCACAAGTAAATCAGTCAAGTAGATATTCCTCCAACGTAACGTTACGCAAACAAAAGATCCCCCTTCATCCTTCTCCTTCCTTCATTTTATAGAGTTTTGAACTTCCTTCCTTTCCACAAATCTCATTTAATTAAAATTTTAAAAATAAATTCCTAAAAATTCTTCTCCATACAAGTGTTCCCCATCCCCTACATTCCTCCATTAATTAATTTCTTTAATTAGTTAATTATCTTATTTCCCTCACCCACCTAGAGTTGCTCCTAGAATCACTCCTAGGTGTCCCCAAATTCTCTTACAGGTTTTAATAGCTTTCCCTTTTTTTTTAAATTGCTAATTTAGTTTAAAATTAGAAGCTCTTAAATGGTAGATTCTTTACTAAGTTGACTTTCAGCTTTTTCCCTTAAGTTCCCCTTTTTCTCTTTTCATGTTACCTCTTTTCCCTAGTTTCCTATTTTTTTATTTTTCTCTCTTTCCCTTTTTTATTAAGAACTCAAAAAGGTAGGTGTGAAAATTAACCCTTTTTCCCTGTTCTTATTTAATTAGTATACTTTAATTTATTAAGGTAAGAAAACAATTAATTCCCCTTTTAAATTTTAATCAAACATAATTTTATTATTGATTTTTTTATGAATAAATTAAATTTCTTACTCCCTTCATGTCGCAAGATTTAACGAAGATCATAATTATTGTTTAAGTTGTTTTTATTTTTATTAATATTATTATTATTATTACTATTATTTATTTATTTATTTTTAGAGAAGATGAAATTTTACCACTAGCGTAATTTAGACTTAGGCCTTAAATTTTGTACTGGGCGACATTTAATTAGGGAAATTGTTTTAATATTACTTAACATGTTATTTGTCTTAGGGCCATCTAGGTTCATCCCTCTATCATCAACAACGCGACGTGCCCTTCAGGATGCACTAGGTGCTCCAAGGGTGTGACTCGCCTCATATGTTCCTTTACGCAACGTGCCCTTTAGGATGCACTATGTGCTCCAAGGGTGCCACTCGCCTCTTGACTGATTTGGTAGACATCAATAACCCCTGGAGTCAACACTACGCCAGGTGAACTTGTGGGAGACTAAGGGATTCTAAGGAATAATGCCCCCACCTTATTGCGCGCCCCTTAAAATCATCGTGAGTGACTGTCGCAGTCTGCCCTCATGATATTGTGGGTCCTATCAAACTAGGTAATCGTTAACCTACAGTTTGAGGCATGGCGAGAGTGCTAGTAGGTTGTGGCAGGGATGTTGTCCACACCTCTCCCTCAACATCTTTGGTAGTCGTGTGTGTCCCCTTTACTCGATATGTGAGTCTGGTCGGCAAGCTATCATCAGCATGCATCATCAACAAATCATGTCAGACTATATCCATGTCATATGATCCAATAAAATGTGCTAATATCATAGTAAAAAATATCAAACCCCAATGGTATCACTCCCTGACTCGATCCGGAGTCCAAGGGGTTCCATCGATGCCTCAACATCCTCTAGGTCCGTAATCCTGCACACTCAGTAAAACTGAGTCAATAGCACCTGTCTATGTCAAAGCGGTAAAACAACATGTCATAAACCCATAATGCCTCATAATCAAAATCAAAAGTTTTAATAGCATAATAATCCAGATCACTTGCGAGCAAGTTTCCTCAAAGAATAAGTTCACTCAGTGTGCCAGAGCAGGATGTTACATAATCCACCATCCTTTCATTCATCAAAATTTCATGAATATTTGTGCATATAAAACATCCTATATATGGAGTTTAAATGAACCACTATTTGTACAAACTTGATACAAATATTGGAATGATCAATTTTCAACTTAAATCCTAAATTATGGAACCATATCCAACTTTGGGCATGCAATTTAATATAAACAAATTTATCAATTTGGCCCCTTGTTTTTACAATGAAATTCTTATCCTTTATGCACACACGATAGGTTTATGTCAGAAAAATCCAATATAAGTTTATATATAGGTGTAAAATCACAAACTAAAACTTATGCAAGTTGAACCACAAAATTTGACTCAAAATTGAGAATAGGGTGTGCATTTGAGACTGAGGAAGTTTTGCATTCAAATTTACATGAAATCCCAAATCTAGGTGCATAAAATAAACCTCTCATGTTATTCAATTGAACTTTAGATGCATAGGAAAATTTCTCATTTATGTAACTCCATAGTAAAACTTATAAAAAAAATGGAGATATAAGGAAGCTTGGGCATGCATTTTCATTTAGTCACATAGTATAGTTTATACCTTGCAAATTACAAGGAAAACATTGCCTCTTTTGCATAGCCACCCTTTTTAAACTTGAAATTGAAAAATGAACAACATGAACAATTATATTGTGATAAACCACATCCCCAACAACTTGCACAACTCAAATCTAAGGTATAATATAACAATAGGTTACTTTTTACAAATTGTTTGTGCATTTCGATAGTTTTATTGTGCATATATTTCCTACTTTTGCACATAAGATTCTTTTATGAATCTTAATGAAAAACTAACCTTTATTTCTCTACTAACCCACTGACGTAGACCCCCAACCCGCACGCTGAGATACCCTCATAGGATCGTTCAACTCTCCTTGAGCCGAAGTGGCTCTTTCGGATCCCTATCGAAACCTTCAACGAATTGATCCACATGTCCTTTTGAAACCCCCTTATGCAAATAGGCACAAGGTACGAGATTCACCTCCACATGACCACAACTAGCCCTGGCGCAAGTGCCTTTTGCAACTCACAATCTCATAGATTGAAGCATTGAGCTCTCATGCTCTTTTCCTATGAAATCCTAAGATACGATAGTCAGTGATAATCTGACTTCCCTTTCGCACTTCTCGCAACTTGTAACCTCATGAGTTGGAGTGTAGAGCCTCTGTGATCTTCCTTTGAGAAATCCCAAGATGTGATAGGGAAACTATGGGTTGACCGCTCGATGCGCGAGTACACGCCACTTGTCACCCTTGCTGTCCCCACCTGACAGATGTGCCATGTGTTGCACGAGTCTCAATCAATTTGGTGACCTGCTTTATTTTGGGCCTCTGGGTATCGAGAGTTTGGAACTCTCGATCCCAGAATGCTCCCTCTTCGGTTTCTTGACACCTGAAGTGCCAAAACCCTGAAACTCCATGCCAATTACTATCGTGACTTGTGACTTTGGGACTTTTGTTTCACTGTTCTCAACTCCTTGTCATCAGGATCCCCGAAATTCCAAAATGATCTGACGGCTTTGACAGATCACGATCAATGGTCGACATGAATCTTGACACCAGCGGAATGGATTCATCCAAACCTTATCCACCTTGCAACTCCTCTGGATCCTATGGTCCTCGCGGCTTCATGAATTCTCCACAGAGAATTTCAACCATTTGTTTGCTCCTTTTGAACTTTACTTCTGCTGGGTAACTTCAACCCTCGTCTTCCTTTGAAGTATTTCAATATTCATCCTCCTTTGAAGTGTTCAAAGGTGTTAACCCTCTTGAGTTTTCTCTGGCAACTTCAAGCCCTGAAAGAACTCTTTCATGCACTCCTTATGACAACCTTTCAAATACTCCTGGATATTCGACCTCTCGACTCTGTGCACTCTCTGCAACAACATTCCTTCAATCCTTCCCTTAGCTTCTAAGTCCTAATACTCCCAACAACCTGTGCACTCCTTGTACGGCCTCAGTGCTTCACCTGCACTTTTGCTGGAATGAGGACAATGGTATCCCTCCTGAGATTTCTGAGCTAAAACTCAGACCTTCGTCGACGCACACCTTGCAAATGTTTCACCGCACTCCTTGCAGTAACTTCTCTCACTCAAGAAGAGAAACAATTGAAACTCATTTTCTTTCTCTCTCAGACTTCAAACATTCCTCATAAATTCATACACACACAGAGTATTAAACAAATGCATAACAGAGAGAATAAAACAACTATTAGCATATCCTTCAACATGTACACACAGAAAACATCATAACACCATGAGTCTAATTCAAGACTCCATATATAAATTCAAAGCTCCTGTACATGGACTTTTTCTACAACTCTCTCTCTGTAGCTCTCTTCTTCTTCTCCATGCTAATGATAATGTTTCAATGAAAACAAAATGTCATAATACAAAGACAAGGGTGTCTATATCCGTTTTCCTTCCTGCTCTCTAAACTATCTAATCTAACATTCAAATCTACCTACTTTCATTAACTATGCATAAATGCCTTAATGTTTTATAGATGAGGGAAATCACTCAAGATCTGTTTACAACCTCCAAGATATAAATGCAAGTATACCATCTTCCTAACTATTACATTAATATCCGCTCCCTTAGAATTTCGAAACATTTCAAAACGTGAAAAATCTGTGTTGCTCTTTCCAGCTGTCCTTCGCCTCCATGCTCACTTGACTGCCTACTATGCTCCTGCATCACCCACCATCCTCTAATTCATAAAAATGCTATGAATCTTTGTGCATAAAAATCATCAATTTTGGAGTGTAAATGAACTACTAATTGTACAAATGAGTTATTGTGCATATTGTGATAGTCAATTTACAACTTAAATCCTAAATTATGGGGCCATATACAATGTTGCGCATGTAATTTAATATAGCTAACTTTAACAACTTGGCCCTTTGGTTTTACAATGTAATTCTTAGCCTTTATTCACACTAGGTAGGTTTATGTCTAAAAATGCCAATATAAGTTTATAGACATGTGTAAAATCACAAAATGCAGATTATTCAAGTTGAACAACTAAATTTGGATCAAACTTGAGAGCGGAGTATGCATTTGAGGATTATTCAATTTTTCATTCAAATTTTCATGAAATCCCAGTTCTAGGTGTATGGAAGCAACCTCTTGAGTTCTTCATTTGAACTTCAGGTTCATAGATAAATTTACCATTTATGTAACTCCATCTCAAAACTTATAATTGTTTTTTTGGAGCAACAGGGAAGCTTGGGTGTGCATTTTTATTTAGTTACATAATACAGTTTATACCTTGCAAATTACAAGGAAAACTTTTCCCCTTTTGCACAAACACCCTTTTTAAAGTTGAAATTGCAAAATAAACAACATCAATAGGTATACTATGATTAACCACATCCCCAAAAACTTGCACAACTCAAATCAAAGGTATAATACAACATTGGGTTACTTTTTACAAACTGTTTGTGCATTTTGATGGTTTTACTAGGTATCTCTTGCCTATTTTTCCATATAACAGTCTTTTATGACTCTTAATGAAAAACTAACCTTCGTTTCTGTCCTAACCCACCATCCTCCAATTCATCAAAATTCCATGAATATTTGGGCATATAAATCACTATTTTTGAAGTGTAAATGCAGTACTAATTGTATAAATAGGTTATTATACATATTGTAATTATGGGGCCATATCCAACTTTTCCCTTATAGTTTAATATATCTATATTTAACAATTTAGTCATTTGGTTTTACAATGAAATTATTAACCTTTACGCACACCTGATAGGTTTATGTATGAAAATGCCAATATAAGTTTATAGATAGGTGTAAATGTAACATCCCGCTCTGGCGCACTGAGAAAACTTATTCTTTGAGGACACTTGCTCGCAAGTGATCTGGACTTTTATGATGTTAAAACATTTATCCTTGATTATGATGCGTTATGATAGATGACATGATGTTTTACTGCTTTGATGTAGACAGGTGCTATTGACTCAGTTTTATTGAGTGTGCAGGGTTTCGGACCTTGAGGATGCAGAGGCATCGGTGGAACCCCTTGGACTCTGGATTGAGTCAGGGAGTGTGCCATTTGGGTTGATTTATTTACTGTGATATTTCATTGATTTGATGATATGATGTTGACATGTTCTGATAGGATTGTTGATGATGCTGGCTGACGATAACTTGCCGACCAGACTCACATATGGAGTAAAGGGGTCACACACGATTTCCAGAGTGGTCAAGGGAGAGGTGTGGACAACAGCCCTGCCACAACCTACTAGCACTCCCGCCGTGGCTTGAATTGTAGGTTAACGATTACCTAGTTCGAGAGGATCCACGATGCCGTGAGGGAAGACTGTGACAGTCGCTCACGATGATTCTAAGGGGCGCGCAATAAGGCGGGGGCCTTATTCCTTAGAGCCCTTAGTCTCCCACAAGTTCACCTGGCGGAGTGTTGACTCCAGGGGTTATAGATGTCTACCAATCAGTCAAGTTGGCGAGTGGCACCCTTCGAGCACGTGGTGCATCCTAAAGGGCACGTCGCGCGAAAGAAACACAAGTTGGCGAGTGGAACCCTTGGAGCACATGGTGCATCCTGAAGGGCACGTCGCGCAAAAGAAACATAAGTTGGCGAGTGGCACCTTTGGAGCACGTGGTGCATCCTGAAGGGCACATCACGTTGATTTTGATGANTGACTCCAGGGGTTATAGATGTCTACCAATCAGTCAAGTTGGCGAGTGGCACCCTTCGAGCACGTGGTGCATCCTGAAGGGCACGTCGAGCGAAAGAAACACAAGTTGGCGAGTGGAACCCTTGGAGCACATGGTGCATCCTGAAGGGCACGTCGCGCAAAAGAAACATAAGTTGGCGAGTGGCACCTTTGGAGCACGTGGTGCATCCTGAAGGGCACATCACGTTGATTTTGATGAAGGAATAAACCTAGATGTCCCTAAGAAATTTAACACATTAAGAAATTCTTAAACATTTTTCCTAACTAAATGTCGCCCAGTTCAGAATCTAAGTCCTAAGTCTAAAACTTCTCTAGGGGTAAATTTTTATCTAACCTTAAGAAATTTACCCTATCAAATATATATATATATATAT
>JASDQU010011826.1:27027-43406 GCA_032191745.1 Picea mariana | reverse complement strand
CGTGGTGCATCCTGAAGTGCACGTCGCGTGAAAGAAACAAAAGTTGGCAAGTGGCACCCTTGGAGCACGTGGTGCATCCTGAAGGGCACGTCGCACAAAAGAAACATAAGTTGGCGAGTGGCACCCTTGGAGCACGTGGTGCGTCCTGAAGGGCACGTCGTGTTGATGTTGATGAAGGAATAAACCTAGATGGCCCTAAGACATTTAACACATTAAGAAATTCTTAAACATTTTCCGTAACTAAATGTCTCCCAGTTCAGAATCTAAGTCCTAAGTCTACAACTTCTCTAGGGGTAAATTTTTATCCGACCTTAAGAAATTTACCGTATCAAAAAAAATATATATATGTTACATATAAAAAATAAAAACAAATTTTGCATTAAACCAAAAACCACTTAAGCTATAGTTTGAGTCTTCATAAAGTTTGTAGGGTAAAATAAAGAGAATAAGAAATTAATTCAAATCTGTGGTTGTAAATTTGAAAAGAAGGATTAATTAGTAAACTTGTGGAAGTGTAAAAAGATTTTTAAATTAATCATAAAAGGAAGGAGTAAATAGTGCAACTTCCTTTTTGACTCAAATAAAATGGGGAAAGATGGGGATAAATAAAAATTATGAAACTTAGGAATGGGGGAAACATAATTAAGGAAAGAGTTGAACTTATGGTAAAAAGTGAGGTCAACATAATAAGGAATCTGCAATTAAGAACCTTCTAAAATGAACTAAAATTAGCAACTTCATTTTTGGGAAAGTAATTAAACCTGTAAGGGGATCTAGGAACACCTAGGAGGAAATTTAGGAGCAACTCTAGGTGGGTGAGGGAATTGAGTAAATTAATAATTTAAAGAAAATAATTACTTGAGGAAAGAGGGGGATGGACGACACTTGTGCGAAGGAGAATATTTAGTATATTTTTATTAAAACTTAATTAAAATGTGATTTAGGGAATGTTGGAGGTGGGAAAAACTCTATAAAAGAAAGGGAAGATGAGGAAGAAAGGGATCGGCTGTTAGTGTAACGTCACACTGCCGGATTGTGACTTGACTGATTGCTTGTGAGGAGTTGGGATTTTTCAGCTCGGTTAGGAGTGGTAGCTCGGCCTTGCGAGGCAAGATGGGAAGCTAGACTACCATCTGGATAGTGTGTGGCCCCTTTGTGGCTCGAGGGGCTAAGGGGAAGCAGAGTACCCCTAGCGACTGGCTGGGAGGTACCGGTGAGGTCTCGACGGTCGGTGAGCAGCAGTGGGACGGAGCGCGTGGACGACACTCGAGGACGGAGTTAAGGCAACAATATGGTTTTGTTTTTAATTTGGTAGAATAGGATGCATTATGATATATGTTGGTATCAAAATATTGGTTGTGATTGGATTTAATGGCTATCATATTTTTCTACTTGGCGATTATAAGTGAAGCTACTGCAACTGCTATTTTTATTTAAAAATTCTCTCGTGATAAGTATTGTGGTTGAAATCATGTACATATTTATATTCTATGGGTTTTTGGGGAATAAATTACAAGTATTAGCTGTTGAGAAACCTCATATAATGAAATTGGTTACTGATGTTAAATGCCTCTGTAAACAAAGTTTTAATTTTTCTTTTCTTCTGTTAATAGATAAAAGAAAAAAAAAACAATGATCTTGTTCGACCCCTTTTCTGTGTCAAACCTTGTAGATGCCGTGTATTTTCTTTTTTTGTGCTAGCTCAGTGTTGACTGTTTGTCGTGCAAATTTGTTCCTTTTCCTCTGCCAAATTTTTTCCAGAACTTCGACCCCGTAATGTTGGCAACCGTTCTGTCTTGAATTACCATTATTACCACTGTTATTTTTGGAATTGAACTATGAATTGGGATTCGCGGTGATGAAATTCGTTGGGATTTACTGGAAATTTCATTTTGGTATGTTGGCAACTGTTTTGTCTTGAATTACCATTATTACCACTATTATTTTTGGAATTGAACTATGAATTGGGATTCGCAGTGATGAAATTCGATGGGCTTTACTGGAAATTTCGTTTTGGTATGTTGGCAACCGTTCTATCTTGAATTACCATTATTACCATTGTTATTTTTGGAATTGAACTATGAATTGGGATTCGTGGTGATGAAATTCGTTGGGCTTTACTGGAAATTTCGTTTTGGTATTTACCAGATTTGTGTGGCATTCTAGAATTGATTTTGTGGCATGAAATTTCATGGTTGGAATTCGTTTTTCCCCCTCTGTTCTTTGCGTGGGTGCTGTCGATTGTTTCTATGCGTTTTTGGGTGGTAAGACCATGCGATTTGGTGGATACTACACCCACGAATTTCGGCTCCATATCCCTGCATCTGTGTGAGTTTTCTTGGTGATTTTGGGGGCAGGTACCCACACGGTATTGGACCACATAATCTCTGAGGTTATGGTGTTACATAACCTCTGCGTTTTTTTTTGGTAACTCTTGGTGACTGACGGCGGATACCCCACATTTGCCAATCACATGATCCCTGCGTTTGGAGTTATAATTCTTTGTGTCTGCGTTCAATGTAGAGTCAGCACTGGATCAAGCTCTGTGGGGACATCAAATTACTTTCTGTCCAGCCACCTTTAAACTCTACATTTATAATTTCACAAGTCTGCGGGGTGCCCACGAGCTGATTCTGGGTTCCTTGAATTTCGCCTCACTGTTAGCTGACCGAATAATTCTGTTTCCTGATTTTTTTTCTCTACCGATAGTGGCCAGTAATTACTGCCTCAAACTAAACCTTATTTATGACCGGAGATATTAAAGACCACTTTAACACCAAGATGTAAACTGAGATTTTGACCTGCGTTTACTCGGTAGTAAATTTTCATTAAGATTTACTTAAGGTATCATGGATCTATTTATCAATATAAAGGTAATAAAAAAAAGTAAAGATAAACTTGCTATGAAGGATTATTATTGATAGTAATGTCCCATGATATTGGTGTAATGATTGTATTGTTTATCTGTGAAAATACGATTGGTTATATGACTAGGTTATGCCTTAACAAGCTGCCATAGGTAGTTGTGAGTTATGACAATTTATGAAGTTGACCTTGATAAGCCAGACTTGAAATTTTAGAGTTGCCTTGTCTCAAAATTGATTAAACGTCCACTCCCAAGCAATACTGTAGTAGTGATGAGTACTTTAAGAAGTTAACAATGATGCTCTAATTCTACTGCCTTAATGTAGATAGCTTGTTAATGGCGATGTTGATGGTTGTGGTAATGTCATGCTTATCGTGGTACTTGCAGTGTTAATTATCATTGTCTTGTAATGTGATTGTTATTATTGCAAGGTTATTTTGATTTAAAATGTTATGGTTAAGGTTACTTTATGCATTTAGGTCATTCATACATTTAGATGGCAATATTAATGTTACTTTATTGATTTCTACATTTTGATCATTTAGTTAATGTTTATTTACCTTAGTACCGATGATAAAAGATGTTGAAGTTGCGTCAATTATGGAGTTATGTACATCATGTTGTTGAGACAATTATTGGTTCAGAATCATTGTCTATTGAATTATAAGTTTAGATCATTGAATGAATGTGAATGTAAATTTTACATGATTGCGTCAGATGATTTTAGGACATTGCGTTAATTATTGATCCATCATTAAGGATTAAATGTTAATTATGGAGTTAAAAGAAAACTATAACTACTCATGATATTTATGATTAAACTGATGAATGAATTATCTTGATTAACGTTAAACCAGTCGAAGTTCAGACTTGTACAATAAGGTCCCTTGGATGTTGTTTTAGAGGGTACCTTGATGACGAAATATGATCAAAAGTTGCGCAATGGAAGAATCATGTAATGAAATGCTTCATGTTAAATGCTTAGGGTAAGGTTAATGTTAGTGTATTTGTTTTAAGGTAAAGATAGTATAATAGAATGTTTAACATTGGTGCTAATGGTTATGGAACTATTAAGGTGATTTTTATTAATTCCAGTCTTTGTAATATAAAAGGTACTATGGGTATGATTTCATGTTGTTGCTATTATCATCCTTGCTGTTAGTAATAACTTGCGATTGTAATGTCTTGAACCAAGTATATTAAGATTTCATGACTTAATATTGGGAATTTGAGATTAAATGGGATTACCTTATGTTGAATGTACTCGTTGATTCATGAAATTTAACTGGAGTAAATGGTCGGTAATTAATCACAGTGGAGTCATGGACGATGCCTTGTCTTAAAATTTAGTTGGTCGTTGTCTAAGTCCTTTTGTCTTGCACCTTCCGTAGAAGACTTGGTTGCTCATTTAATTATTGTTGTGCTTGATTGTAATAAATTCGTTGCTTGGTCTGCGTGTGTCGGGCGGGATTGAGACACCTCCATGTTCCTTAGAACAGTTGCCAGCCCTGAGACCTTCAATGGTTAAAATTGATGGGAACCTGGGCTTGAGCGTTGCTTATGTGTCTTGGAGGTCCTAACCATTGCAGGGTAGGACAGGCGGGTAGTCAGTCTTACTTATTGTCGTTTGATAGTTGTTAAATACATGCAGTTGCCTATTGTACATCGTATGTTGTCTTGTTGTGATCGTCGTGGTTGCGTCTTGTTAGTCGTCAGGTGGTGACGTAGAGTCAAGGGTGTTTGTTCCTTTTTACACGCGTGCACACACCTTAAACAAAAAAAAAAAAAATTGCACCTTTGAAAGAGTTGTTGTCGTAACGAGGAGGTTCGTTACAATAAATCATAAACTATAACTTTTGCAAGTTGAACCTGTAAACTTGGCTCAAAATTGAGACTAGGAGTGCATTTGAGGCTGAGACAATTTTTCATTCAAATTTACATGAAATCTCAATTCTAGTTGCATGAAAGCAACCTCTATTGTTCTTCAATTGAACTTTAGATGCATAGGTAAATTTACCATTTATATAATTCCATCTTAAATCTTATAAAAAAAAATCTTGGAGCTACAAGGAAGCTTGGATGTGCATTTTCATTCAGTCACTTAGTAGAGTTTATACCTTGCAAATTACAAGATAAACTTTGTTTCTTTTGCAAATCCACTTTTTTTAAACTTGAAATTGAAAAATAAATAACATGAATAGGTCTATTATGATAAACCGCATCCCCAACAACTTGCACGACTAAAATATAAGTTATAGCACAACATTGAGTTATCTTTTACAAACAATTTGTGCATCTTGATGGTTTTACAAGGAACATATTGCCTATTTTTGCACAGAAGAGTGTTTTATGACTCTTAATGAAAAACTAACCTAGATTTCTCTCCTAAACGACCACCATCCTTTCATTCATCAAGATGCCATGAATATTTGTGCATAGAAATCATCCTTTTTGGAGTGTAAATGCACTACTAATTGTAAAAACGGGTTATTATACATATTTTATCATCAATTTACATATTAAATAATAAATTATGGATACATATTCAACGTTGGGTGTGCAGTTTAATATAACCAACTTTAACAATTTGTCCCTTTGGTTTTACAATGCAATTATTAGCCTTTATGCACACTAGTTAGGTTTATGTCTAAAAATGCCAATAGGAGTTTATAAAGAGGTGTAAAATCACAAACTACAACTTATGCAAGTTGAACCACTAAATTTGGCTCCAAATGTAGACTAAGGTGTGCATTTGAGGCTGAGGCAGTTTTGCATTCAAATTTACATGAAATCCCAATTCTAGGTGTATGGAAGTTGTTGGATAGTTGGTTGTCATTGATGTTGTTGGAAATTTGGTTGTCATTGATTTCAAAAATAATTGGTTTTCATTGATTTAAAAAATAATTGGTTGTCATTGATGTCAATATATGTGATGGGTGTATTAGGAGAAGTCTCCAAAGTGGTTCCTTATGGAATAGCTCTAAGTATGTCCCTCATGGGAAGACACTTTGAAGAAGTATACAAGAAACACATAGGTGTGGTCATGAAGCACAGATTTGTTTGATGAATAAGGAGATAAAGTACATTATAAATGCATGTAACACACTCATAAATGGATATTCCTCATCATGCCATTTCCAATGGTAGGTAGAACATCAAGCAGTTCCTCACGGTTGAAGAGTTATGAGGTCATGAAGTTGGAAGCCCCAAAGATGGGTTAAGAAGCCCCTTATTGGTTGAAATATAGGTTAAGAATCCCCTAATTGGTTTCAATTCATTAATGAAAGGATAAAATGGTTGTAACAAGGAAGTGAACAAGAATACCTAAGGTTAAGGAAAAATGTTACTTAGAAAAAGCATATATACACCTCAAAAAGTCACTCATAAGTACATTCATACACACATTCTATTGAATATATTTTATGTGAGTAAGTTATTATTATATGAGGTAAATAAGAAGATATGAGGAAAATTTCAGAGGGAATATGAAGTAAAGAAGGGACAAATTCTAAGGGAGAATAAAGTCTTGTGATGATGTGTTCTAAGGTATGTTATTTAAAGACCATATTACCATTTTGGCTATAAAATGTTTTCTAGCATGATTAAGATAGAAAAAAATTGGAGAAGGTTGAGAAGACATGTCATGGTAGTTGTGGTAAAACTTTAAGGTTTCGGGTCAGTTTATTTTTGGCGATACATGTTGTGGAAGATAGGGTGTTTGACTAGTTCTCAAAATAGTCTTAAACAAGTGTTCCGGGTAAAAAAATCATAACTTATTCATAGAGGATCCAAATTTGGCGAGACCAATTTCAGTGGAATGATAAAATTATTTAGTATCTTGTGTGTGATTTTCAAAATCAGATATAAAATATTGAGCACGTTGAATACTATACAATTCCTCTCTCTAGAATAGGCTAAAATTCAAGAAGGTTTTCCATTTTCACTATAACTTCTGTTCTGAGAAGTTTCAGACCCTAAATTTTTGAGGAGATGGAACAAATATCCCAGACTATACATGGTTAAAATTTTAGACATTTATTCATTACATGCATGGATTTATGTTTATTGAATGTTAGGGTTTCCGACTAATTCAAAACTAGTCCCATGAGCCTGAGGTAAAGTTTGATGAAGATGTTATTCTATTGTTGTTGAAGCTGAGGAAGAAATACATGTCTATAATTTTCTATATCAAGTCTTCTACATTATAATAGGTATTCTTTACATGTTTTATTGAGAGTTATGCTTATGGTACATGATTGAGGCATCTCTTGATGATGATGGTACATGATATGGTACAATTTTGTGATGATATGATACATTGTTAGAAGTATATCTTGGTTATATTGGTATTTGGTTTGGTATATGTCATGGTGATGTTATCACATGATTGAGACATATTGTTGAGACATTGACACATCTTGGATACATGGTACATGGTTGATGTACATAGTATGGTGATGGATTTGATATCCATGTGAGTGGATCTCGTTATATTTGGTTGATGATGGTATATCTATGATAGTGAAAGTGACATGTTCGTTGATGTGACTATGAAAGTGACAAGTTCGTTGATGTATCAATGACAGGTTGGTTGATGTAACAGTGACAGTGACAGGTTGGTTGATGTATCAATGACAGTGGTAGTTACAAGTTGATTAGTGGTAGTGACAATGAGTCTACACTTATATTTCAGGGTGGCAGGATGGGGCAAGGAAAGGGGGTTGTAGCCTCCTTCTGGTTGGTGTCGGAGAACTCTGGGAGTTGGTGCTTACTCCAGGTTGGTTTTTGTAAATCAAGGAGTTAGTGCCTCCATCCGGTTGGTGTGAGAGAATTCAGGGAGTTGTAGCTTCCTTCGGGTTGGTGCCTGTAAATCAGGGGGTTGGTTCTTCCTTCCAGTTGGTGCTGGAAAATTTGGAATTTGGTGCTCCTTATAGATATATTCTTGATATATATAATAAATCATTTTGTGGTTTTCTCCCATTTGGGTTTCCACATAAATTCTGGAGTACTGTGCATGTGGTTATTTAATGTGATGATACTGCTTATGGTTATATGCTCATGATATATTGAATGCAGTAATAAATGATATACTACTGATAAAGTTGAAGTTTATATATTATGATTGAAAGTGGTAAAAAGTGTTCATACTGATTCACCCCCCCTCTCAATATTCCAACAAAAACAAACTATCTCGTTCTTGAATTGAACTTTATATGCATAGTTAAAATTACCATTTATGTAACTCCATATTAAAACTTATAGAAAATAATTTGGAACTATAGGGAAGCTTGGGCATGCATTTTCATTTAGTCACTTAGCATAGTTTATACCTTGCACATCACCAGGACAAATTTACCTCTTTTTCACAACCAACCTTTTTAAAATTGAAATTTCAAAATAAGCAACATGAATAAGTCTACTATGATAAACCACATCCTAAGAATTGCACAACTAAAATCTATGGTACAATACAATATTGGGTTATATTTTACAAAAACTTTGTGCATTTCGATGGTTTTACTAGGCATATCTTCCCTATTTTTCCACAAAGAATCTTTTGTGACTCTTAATGAAAAATTGTCTTTGGTTTCTCTCCTAACCCACCATCCTTTGATTCATCAAAATTCCATAAATATTTGTTCATAAAAATCATCCTTTTTGGAGTGTAAATGCACTATTAATTGTACAAACAAGTTACACACATTGTAATCATCAATTTACAACTTAAATACTAAATTATGGAGCCATATCCAACTTTGGGCATGCAGTTTAATATAACCAACTTTAGCAATTTGGCCCTTTGGTTTTACAATGCAATTCTTAGCCTTTATGCACACTAGGTAGGTTTATGTATGAAAATTCCAATATAAGCTTATAGACAAATGTAAAATCCCAAACTACAACTTATGGAAGCTGAACCACTAAATTTGGCTCAAAATTGAGGCTGGGGCATGCATTTGAGGTTGAGGCATTTTTGCATTTAAATTTACATGAAATCTCAATTTTAGGTGTATGAAAACAACCTCTCATGTTCTTCAATTGAACTTTAGATGAATAGATAAATTTACTATTTATGTAACTCCATCTTCAAACTTATAAAACAATTTTTTGAGCTATAGGGAAGCTTGGGCATGCATTTTCATTTAGTAACTTAGTACAATTTATACCTTGCAAATTACAAGGAAAAAGTTGTCTCTTTTGCACAACCACCCTCTTTAAACTTGAAAGTAAAAAAATAACAACATGAACATGTATACTATGATAAGCAATACCCCCAATGACTTTCACAACTCAAATATTAGGTATAATACAACCTCGGGTTACTTTTTACAAACATGTTGTGCATTATGAGGTTTCTACTAGGCATCTCTTGCCTATTTTTCCATAGAATAATATTTTGTGACTCTTAATGTAAAACTGACCTTGTCTTCGCTCATAACCCACGACCATCTGATTCATCATATTTTCTTCAATCTTTGTGCGCATAAATAATCCCTTTTGGAGTGTATAGTTTAGACCTTGCAGTTTCATATAACAAACATTAAGAATTTGGCACTTTGGTTTTAGAAGGCAATTTTTAGCCTTTATGCACATTAGGTAGGTTTATTTTTTAAATTTCCAATAAAAATTTATAAAGATGTAAAATCTCAAATTACAACGTATTTAATTTGTACCACTAAATTTGGGTCAAAATTGAGACTAGGGCATGCATTTAAGGTTAAAGCAATTTTGCATTCAAATTTACATGAAATCCCAATTCTAGGTGCATGAAAGAAACCTTAGATGCATAGGTAAATTCACCATTTGTGTAAATCCATATTAAAACTTATAAAACAAATTTTGGAGCTACATGGAAGCTTGGGCATGCGTTTTCATTTGTCACTTAGTACAATTTAGACCTTGCAAATTAAAAGAAAAACTTCTCCTCTTTTGCATAGACACCCTTTTTAAATTTGAAATTGAAAAATAAACATGAACAGGTTTACTATGATAAACCACATCCCCAAAAACTTGTACAACTCAAATTTAAGGTATAATACAACATTCGATAGGTTTTGGCACAAAACATAGAGCAAAAAATTGTGCTCTCTAGATCCTAATTAAGGTTGTAGTGGATATTCAGACTAAGAGGCTATATCTCTTTAGTGACTCCAAAATTATGATGGACTAGGTTAATGGTAAAAGAAACATTTCCAACTTGTATCTAGGGCCTATTTTCAATAGGATTATTGAAAATAAAATAGTTTTTGAAGAGGTTGCCTTTGCTCATGTCTACTGATAACTCAACCCCAAAGCTTATTATTTATCAAATGAAACACTCATTTTGGAGGAAGTTTCTTTTCTTTTTCATGATATTAAGCACCATACACTTATAGAGATGATACTCTTATATCTTTTTTGATGAATTGATTTTTGGTCTTGTTTTAATTTTTGTTTATGTAAATTTAGAGAGAGTTTGTCTCATGGTTTTGTATTGGCATCAATACCAAGTTGTGGAACTATTTGTTTAAAGAGTGACGTGTATAAGGATGATTGTAAGAGTGAAATTCATAAGGATAGGATATAGTCTTATCTTATAGAGGAATTCTAAGGTAATGGATGCTAATGTTAAAATTAGAAGAGATCTCATCAATGCATATTTCATTTCCACTAGAAATATCAACACACTGATTTTTTTCTCATAAAAACAAAACTTGAAATACAATTTATTGTAGGTAGACTCACACATTATTAAAAATATGAATTAAATATCACTTAAATATTAAATATAATCACTAAAGATAAAAAAAAAAAAACATCACATATAAGACAAGCATGTGTTAAAAACGTTATTTATCTTCCATTAATTCCTCATAGATATAGAAGGATCTTTACATGATAGACATCACATATATAGTCTCCATTACAAAATTGGGAAAACTTCAATATAGTTTCCATAACCTTCTCCTCTCTGAATATTCCTCTTGAGGAATCTCTAATAAGCCTCTCCTTTGTGATCTCTCTACTTACAACCTTATATATTATGTTCCCCATGGGGACCACCATGACCCATAGGTTTCTTACATAAGTGGGCCATAACTAACTTTACATTAATTGATAGGTCCTCGATCTAGTTGTTACAACTTTGATGTGATGCTTAAAACTTGAGGCACACTTCTCCTTGTTGTAGCCAGTCATCTATAATCGATACTCAAAAGTGTGTTTCATCTTGTCACTAGCTTCACACTGTGGGGTGGTACTAAAGCAACTTACAATGTGAATGGGTTCCAAAATTAATAGTGCACCGAAAGGTCTAATATAAGTTATGGAATTCATTATGGATATGGAGGGTGCATCACTAGGAAGAAAGAGAGCAAGGGAAGTATTATGGATGAGATTGAGGAAAAATATTATGGTGGGGATGGACAAAATTGATACAAACAAGGTATATGTTTACGAATTGTTATGGTCTTGTTGCTAAGAAACTATCATGGTATCCTATACCTAGGTCAAACAACTTCAACACCCATTTGGTTGGACCAACCCAGACATATTCCTTCCAGCGAACTACTTTGTTTCTCATCTCCTTGTACTTTAACATTCCCTTAAAATTGTTGGCATCATCAATTCCTCCCCTCAAATTGTGCTCCATTTCCTTTGGTCTTCCCACTCCTATTGGAGACTACCCCTTTCTTTATCTTGGGGCCTCTTGGACTAGGGAAATTAAATACCATCTTACTTGAAATTCGTTCATAACTTATCTTGCAACAAAAACCATTTGGGTCGTGTACTATCTAGCCTACCCACATCATGAAAACTTCTAATATGTACTATGCTCATCCATTAGTCCTTGTACTTCCCAATCATATATCTTTTCCATTCACATTTAATTGGTGTCTCGATACAGAGGGGGTATAATAGTCATGCACCTGACATTTTTATCCCCCATAAGTGGCATAATTGACATCTCGATCGAGACAATACAGGAATAATAAGTTCATGAATTTTTTTTAGCTCCCTCGCTGACATAATTAAGGCCCAATTAAGTTCCAAACACAGGTCCCATGAGACAAACCTTTGTTGGCATGAAAGTGCCATGTAGGTTCCACAGTGGAAATCCACAAGAGAATGGTGGGTCACGATGGTGATTCCAACTTTGTAGAATCGATGGTCTAGAGAACCTTCAAAGATGACTCGGATGTCCGACAAATACTAAACTACGTCGGACTGGACCAAGAAAAAAATATAATAAAATTTTGAGAATTAGTGAGTAATGTTTGAAACTAAGGTGGATTTTGTCTATAACATCATAACAACTTGTCGAACTTCAACACTATAAGTAGTAGTGAATGATAACCTCTAAAACCAACCCAACCTTTAGCTCTTTTTGTGGCTTTATAGCTATATGCTTATCTTCTTTTCCAAAATACTTCTATATAGCTTAAATAAAATAGTTCTGATCATAATGGTCATCCCTACTAGTTACTTGAAGTTCAGAATATTGGGGGCTCAACAACAAGAGCATCATATAAACCCATTAAGGGCATCACATGTAACTTACAAGGAATTGAACCTAGGTGGGGAGAGTAACAACCATTCCTCCAAACCACCCAAGCTACATCCAATAGACAATCATATTAGTATAAAATATAGACAATATCATAAATAAATTATAATCATTAATAGAAAAAAATTAATAATTTAAACTTTTTCATTATAATGAAGGGAAAAAACAACAATGACAAATTATAGTAAATACTATAATAACATTAGAGAAAGAAATGATAAATAAATGTGCATGGAAAATGTCATTATAATATAAACTTATCTTAACTTCAACTGTATTAATTAAATAGTTTTAAAAAAGATAAAATAAACATTTAAATGAATAAAAATAAAATTTCCCCTATCTCCTATTTAATAACAAAAAATCATAATCTTATTTAGCTAAAAGATAATTACATTCTTTATAAATAAATTTAGCATTTCATGATTCCTTCATAAATATCCATGTCATAAAAATAATATAAGTAAAACATTGTAGCTTAAAAGTAAGTATACATATCAAGGGACCTTACCTGAACACTTATAATTGGACATTGATCTCAATCTGAAATTTTTTATCTTTCTTATTTGTGACCTCTATATAATTCTCTTTAGGAGATTTGCAATAACCACTTGCATATCATTTGTGTAAAAAACCATCTCCTTATCATATGTTGATCTTTTGGACTTATGAGATCATGTCATCCCTCGTGGCAGACTTCCATTGGAAACTAGCTTCCTAGTGGAGTGAATTTTGGAAATCCTTACTTATTATTGAACTTTGAGTAACTTATTTATATCTTTATTGTTTTCCTTTGTTTCTTCCTTTTTAGAATTTTCTAATTCTTCTTATGGAAAACCTTCTATAATTAAGACCCAAAAAATCTATATTAATTGCCACCACCTGAAAGACAGATATATAAGAAATACTAATACAACATAAACCCATGAAGAATTTAACTTTGATATCCCTTATTGAAAGGTTTTTCATGGATGGTCTTCTATGAAGCATTTAACACGGGTTTCCTCTTTAGAGATTACAAATTCAAACTATTATTATTATTATTATAATTATTTCTTCTTTGACTTGGTCATGACCTTAAAACTATATTATTATTATTGTTTTCATGTGGTTCAAGGTACCTATCAGTACTCCCTACATCCATAGGTCCCCTTAAAGAAAAACAACACTCCTATGAACATAACACAAACACCCCTAAAAAAATACCATTAAGGCTACAACCCATTGACATTATAATTATTATTATTATTATTATTATTTATTAATAATATAATATTTTGGTCCCTGAAGTGTAGGACAGTCGGTGACGGAGTGTGTTGTTAAGCCACTCCGTGTTGAAAAGTCACCGGTTCGAAACCTACGGGGACAAAAAATCCAACAATGTTAAGGGTTAGTGTGATTTAGGCCAGGTGCGATCCCCGGGTGATTTTGACGACTTAGATGCCCTTGAGTCACGATTTCTCAAGGCAAAGGTTAATCCTGATGCCGTCTGGACCAATTAACAAACAAAAAAAAATATATATAATATTTTTAATTGATAAACCTCTTAAATGTAAAATACTCCATGATTAACTAAAAAAAATTCAAGTTTATAAAATATATCTTATTTAAAAAACTATAAAATAATTTAAATTACACACAAAATTCCTAATTCTATAAATTATAAATACATTTATCATGAAGATGCTCCTCTACAATATACACCAAAATTTAATTCAATTCTCTACAATATACCCCTTTAGGTTGAGTTTTGACTCTTTATAAAAAATATTTTTATTTTTTATGTTGAATTTTGATTAGTACATTTATTTTTCTTTGAAATTTTTAATTTGAATTACATTTTTTTTGGTCCATGATTGTTTTTGCCTCGCTTGTATAAGTGCTAATCAATTTGTAATCAATTTGTAGTCTCTTTAAAGGGTACATAGCCACGTATTGTGAAGATTATGCACACTTGATAATCCTTATGATCTTTTATTTTACTCCTTACCCATTACTCGCTCAAGAAGCTATGAATAAATATCCCACATTACCTTAACAATTTAAAATAGTGGTGGAATCAAATAAGTGAGTCCCAAAAAATATTGAAAGTTTAGTTAAGTCATGATTTATTCAACTTTTTTTTTGTAAATAAAAAATAAATTTTATATTATATCAATTTTCTACAATACAGTGACACTTGGTAACCACCTGTTCTGCCATAGGAGGGATACCAGAATAGTTGTCTCTGATCTGTTTTGGCACTACCATGATTGTAAGAAATTATACAAAAATTATATTAAAAATAGCGAGTGGAACCTAGTTCTTCCTTTCTAATCTAGGGTTGGTGATATACAGAGCCACCATTACTGATAGCATTATACAGACACAATGAGAAAAAATTATTGAATCATTTAACTTGTTGTCGTAGTAGGTTAGACCACTGATGCTATAGATGAAACAAAGAAAAAACTGTGACTTGGGGTGAACCACTTTAGTCCATGGTGGAACCTGGTTGTCCATGGATGGTATAGGTTGGGGTGAATCGTTGTTTGCAAGATGGGCATCGGGCTTGTGCTGGAGCATTCCTATAGAATGTCCATTCTTTGACTGGTAACGCCTTGACAATGCATCTGGTTGTCCTGCCTCTACCTAATCTCGAATAGGAGCTAAAGGTTCTCTTCTGCGAGATGGTTGGCAAAGTGCGGATCCTCTTCTCCCTTTCCCATCTCGTCGTTGCCCGCTATAATTGTTTCCTTATCTGGACTTACCAACTGCCAACTTGGAGTGATCTCCTCCTCCACATGGAACCTTGTCACTATAGTAGGGCTCTTCTGGCTTGAAAACTGGGGGGGCTAAGAGGTTCGTGGCCAAGGGGGGGTGCACGCCCAAGGGTGGCACCTCCTCTTTCACTATGCTTGGACTGTAATGCAAGGTCGGAGGTGGCGCCTCCTATTTCACTATGTTTGGACTGTAATGCAGAGGCAAAGGTCACAATGGGGGGATATCATACCATTATTATTGTATGATCTATCCTAATTGAAATGGATTGCTCTGAAAAATATCATATCATCCTACATAGACATAACAAGACATTTAGATGTTTTGATGAAGAAGCGAAGMAAAGCATTGTGAAAGGAATACCAAGACCCATTTCTACTAGGGATATTTCAACCCTATTGTTTCAAGAATGGATTTCAGTTGTATGCAACGCATGTGGAGGAAACAAAAAATACTAATGGGACATATATTGAAGATTTYCCCTAGCAAAAGTATTTTTTGTTACAGGCCTTAAGGACAATAGAATCCCTTATAACAAGCAATGACCTAGGTGAGATCCCATCTCCCAAATATCCAAAGAAAAATCAAATGTGAAAACTTTCTCTATAGACAAAGGAGAAAAGTCGTTTGTTCCACCTTTCCTTTTAACGTTTGAATTATTCAACATAAACCTCCATTATTTTTTAGTCGATTCAGGGGAATCCTCCAATGTCATGCCATTATCTATTTGCAAGAAATTGAACGCAATTCCTCTCAAAAGTGATAAAAAAGTTATACAACTAGACATAACTTAGTTAAAATTTATTCGGGAACTTAAGGATGTCATGATTAAAATGTCTACAAACTTGAAACTTGGTCAAGTAATTCACATCATTGTAGTAGACATACTAGAAGCTTATGGACTGCTACTTTGTCGATATTGGTCTGAGAAAATGAATGGATACTTTAGCATAGAATGGGATCACCTTTGGTTGTCACGAAAGGGGCATTCCAACATGATTAGGATTGATAGGGAAAGGTATCTCAAACATACATTCAATGATTTAGAAGCCTTCAATGAACCCTCATCGACAGATTTGCACGTGCTAGGAAACTACTCTTGCGATTCTGATTTCAGTAATTTTGCTTCTGTCGCGTTTGATGTACCTCTCACTCAAAAATACAATTTTTTTTTTCAAGTGAATCTACTAGCAGCGATCGAAGAAA
>JASDQU010011826.1:9770-27007 GCA_032191745.1 Picea mariana | reverse complement strand
ATACTTTAGCATAGAATGGGATCACCTTTGGTTGTCACGAAAGGGGCATTCCAACATGATTAGGATTGATAGGGAAAGGTATCTCAAACATACATTCAATGATTTAGAAGCCTTCAATGAACCCTCATCGACATATTTGCACGTGCTAGGAAACTACTTTTGCGATTCTGATTTCAGTAATTTTGCTTCTGTCGCGTTTGATGTACCTCTCACTCAAAAATACAATTTTTTTTTTCAAGTGAATCTACTAGCAGCGATCGAAGAAAGAATCTTTTGCCAAGAACCTCTGTTGGAAACCACAGACAAGGTATATAGAGATGAGTAAATAACTAGGAATGAAGAAGTTGATAAATTTCTCTCATAGGTTTGGACGTTGTACTTTGATGGGTCTAAATCAAAAGAAGGGTTGAGAGAAGGATGTATATTAATTGACCCAAAGGGGAAGAAAAATTTCCTATTCTACAGACTAGAATTTGAATGTACTAATAACACTGTTGAGTATGAAGCTCTAGTTCAAGGACTGAAAAAATCCATAGAATTAAACATTAAATAATTAGAGGTTTTTGGGGACTCTAAATTTATCTTCAGGAAAGTAAAGAATACTATACTCTACAACTCACCCCACTTGAGGAATTATCAACAAGAGGTGCATAGGTTAATAGAACATTTTGAGGCCTTTAATATTATTATGGTTCCCAAGACAAAGAATACTCTTGTTGATTCCCTAGCTAATGCAGCCTCGATGCTATCCCATTTAGAAGACTATGAAGCCTCCAGGTTCACCATGGAACTACTCTATAAACCAACAATACCCAACAATGTTTCTATTTGGAAGGTTTTTGAAGGAGATGAACATATTGTAGATTTTGTAAGCAATCAATTTTTTTTTAAATATCTGGCTATTGATGATGAATTATTCCAAGAGAAACTAGAAGAAACGGATTTCCATGAACAAAAGGAAAAAATAGTTCACTCTAGTAACAAACTAAGGTTTCACATGATACCCAAAGGGGTAGCCAATTTGGAGAACCTTTTCGACGTGAGGGAAAGATTTAAAGCGTTAACGAACACAGAGACAAAGAGTTCATGTCCCATATACGAGACTATAAATCTAGTAACCCCATAAAATCCTAAGAATATAAATCTAGAAAAAACAATGTCTAAAGAAGACACGCAAGCATATCTCAATGTTTTTAGAGAATCTCAAGATGTCTTTGCATGGTCGTACCGAGAATTGAAAAATTATGACACTCACATTATTCAACACACCATCCCATTAAAATCAGAGTGAAACCCTTCCAAGAAAAGAAGAGGAAGTATCATCCATATTTGGAACCCCTCATCTATCAATAATTAAAGAAATTACTAGATGCTAAGCTTATTTTTCAGGTTGGACACTTTATCTGGGTAGAAAATTTGGTTCCTGTCAGGAAAAAGTCTGGGGAGATCCACCTATGTGTAGATTTGAGGAACTTTAATAGAGCATAAAAAAAGGATAACTACCCAGTCCCACCCATGGAACAACTCTTGCAGACCATGTCTGGTTTAGAAATTTTCTCCCTTCTAGATGGTTTTTCAGGTTACAACCAGGTTCTAGTTTCAGAAGAAGACCAATTGAAAACTACCTTCTAAACCAAGTGGGGAACTTTTTCTTATAAACACATGCCCTTTGGGTTGATTAATGCAGGAGAAAAATTCCAAAGGGCCATGGACGTATATTTTTGGGGATTGATTAATAAATGTGTAGTAGTATACTTGGACAACGTGATTGTGTATTGAAAAAACCAAAAAGACCACATCCAACATCTAACCTAGATTTTTGAAAGGTGTAGGAAATGTGGAATATATTTAAACCCTAAGAAAACTATCTTTAGTTTTGAGGAAGGGGAATTACTAGGTCACATTATATATTAAGTAGGAATTCACATAGATTCAAAATGAATAAAGGCAACAACTCAGCTTCCCTTACCCCACAACAAAAAGGATATGCAATCCTTCTTTGGGAAAAATAATTTTGTGAGGAAGTTCATGCTCAATTTCATTGAAACTGTCAAACCCTTACAAAAAATGGTTTTCAAGGATGCTAATTTTAAGTGGGATGACGAGAGAAAAGATGCTTTCAACAACATATATCTCAAGCTATGGTGCTACGAAGTCTCTACTTTAGTAAATATTTTTTCCTCTATACTTTCGTCTCTGACCAATCCTTAGCTGCAGTATTAACCGAGAAAGGTGATGATAACAATGAGGCATTCATATCATTCATGAGCACCAATCTCCAAGGAGCCAAATTGAATTACCCTGCTATAGAAAAATAGGCCTATTCGGTGTACAAAGTAGTAAAACATTTCAGATATTACCTCCTAAACAATCACACCAAAGTCACTGTGCCTCATCCTATAGTCCGATCCCTATTCACTCAAAAGGAGATGGGGGAGAGAAGAGGAAATTGGATGGAAGTTTTCCAATAATTTAATCTAGATATAAAACCTGCCAAATTAGTGAAGGGACAAAGATTGTGTAAACTTGTTGCAGAAGCCCAAGACTGAATAAATCAAGTCCCTAGGTTCGAAAATGAAATAGAATTATGGTATAGTGAAGATTTATAAATTCCCCTAGGGAAAGATTTTTTGTATGGAAAACTCATTTACCTCATGCATCATGGGGATTTCCCAGAAAACCTAAACCCTAAGGAAATGAGAGTTGTCACACTAAAATATACACAATATTGCCTCATAAATTCAGTACTTTTCTGTGTAAATTATGATGGAGTATTCTTGAGATTTCTCAAATGTTCATATGCGGAAAAGGTTCTGACAGAGCTCCATGATGGTCCTATAGGTGGACAATTTGTAGGGAATACCACAATGACTATTATTGGCCTACTATATTTAGAGACACTCATACATATGCTAGGAACTTTAAAAGTTGTCAACTGAGTGAGGGGAGAGAAAAGAGAACAACTGTTCCACTCCAACCAGTGACCATATCCAGACCATTCGAGAAATGGGGGTTAGAATTCATAAGGGAGATTACCCTGATTTCTTCAAAACAACATAAATACATACTGATTGTTATGGACTATTTTACAAAATGGGCAGAGGCCATCCCTCTGACTCACGTGAATGAAAAGGTTTTAATCCAATTCATAGAACAACAACTGATCACAAGGTTTGAGATGCCTTTTGTTCTTTTGTTTGATAATAATGATTATTTTTCTTTTACTCTATTATCAGAGTTTGCTCTAGACAAAGGAATCCTAACAATATACTCTGCAAACTATTATCCTCAAGGGAACGAAGTGACAAAATCAACTAATAAAAACCTAGTGAGGATCTTGAAGAAAATAGTTGTAGACAATCAGAGGAATTGACATAGCTCTATTCATAATGCCTTATGGGAAGACAAAGTAACACCGAAGGAAGCTATAGGGATCTCTCCATACTTTCTAGTATATGGTCAAGAAGCCATTCCCCAAAATGGGTTATATCTTTGTAACATCCTCCTTGTTACGACAACGACTCTGATGACAGGTGCAAAATTTTTGTTTAAGGTGTGTGCGCGTGTGTAAAAAAGGAACAGACACACTTGACTTTCGTCGCCACCCGACGACTACAAGACGCAACCATGAAGTTTACCACAAGAAGTCAAGGCGCACCACAAGTAGCTACAACAATAAACGACCAAAGACATAAGGCGCATAACGCAACCATTTGTAAGTAGAAGAAGACACACGGAGTTATGTACACTACAGTCATAGACGAAAGAATCCACAGTAGTAGCGTTTACTATTTCTGCATAGAAAAGTAGGGCGTTTAATCTTAGTCCTCTGCTCCGGAGAGAGAGAAGGTCAGATAGGCTCCTGGCCGACTGCTCAGGCAGAAACTAGTAATCTCCGTCAGGTGTGTCGCAAGAGTGGAAACCCTACCTTTAAAGGGCCTGAGACTCTTGATACGACACAGGATTCCATACACTAAACCATCACACAAGAGATTTATATACTGGGCTACAAGTAGGTGCCTACATCCCACCTAACACAATAGACCAAGCCTACTAGGCTAAGAACAATCATCCTAGAAACACAACACTAAAACAAGGTAGCTAGGAAATTTGCAGTAAGCAACCCAACACATCAAGTTACCTATCCAGATGTAACCCCTATTTCTTAATTTTTAACGCCGACACCCTCAACGGGTAGCACAAGCTGGGACGACTTCGTCAACATCCCAGAATCATATAGCTGGAGAACGAAACCTAAGGGTGAAGCAGTAAACTAAATCACATTAAAAGATTCATTTTTAATCAACTCTAGTAAAACAATACCTACTAAGAATTGAACAATCACCTCCAGAAGTTGTACTAAAACAATATTCCCCATTGTATTAAACAGTACCCACATTGTGTTTATCAGTATCCCAATTGTATTAAGGCGATGTTTAGGTGGTATCAACATTGTTCAATTAAATTAAAACATTAATCAATCAAATTCGACGATGTCCCCCTTATGTTAAGACAATACTCAAGTACATTAAGACCTCACCCTGTAAACATTAATAAACAATACACAATTTGCATGAAGGCCAAACCTGCTAACAATTATGTGATCTAGTTATAAGTCCTAAAAAACATAAAGATTAAACAATTCTGCATAGTTACACCATATCTTAAACTCTAGAATTTACCATATACAGTAGTATGTTTCTAAATACCCCACAATGATTTATTTTATGCATTGAAAAGAAAAATAATACTTTACTGATTCTATAGGAATGAGAGTCAATCAATGTTTTGTTATTATTGTTGTGAATACATAATAAAAGATCCTAAGAAAATCCTAGTAAATAAGAAGAAGCTACAACAATAAAAATTGAGAAAATAAATTGCATATCAATGCAATTCCTCAATGTTAGGATACATAAATACCTTAAGATGACTCATCATTTTATCTTGAATAAAAGAACATGTTGTGAATTATGTTTGCAGACCTTGTTTAAGTCTAGCATTATAGATTGTTTTCCAATTTAGCAAGTTATATAATTTTCACAAAATGAAATATAGGAAACGCTTTAGATATAAGACAATTCTGTGTATAAACATATATGCGATATTCTGTGTAGGAATAAGCATATGGGTAGTATGGATACATTTATGCAAACATTCAAAAATTGTAATAAATTTCAATATTACTATAGAAAGAGATAACACAACTGAGATGCAATCCTTATTTGTATGGGAAAAAGCGTTATTCGGCGATAGCGTGGAACAACCGTTTAAAGGAAGATTAATAAGAAAGTTATGGCCCAAATAAATTATACAACATAAGCAATATTTCGGCAGAGGGAAGATGCCCAGGTGTGCAGATCCTGTCCCGAATTAGCGAGACGTGCAGTGTAAGGGAGGTTGGATTTTTGAGGCTAAAATCTTGCAGGGCGCATGTTGTCAAAATTAACTTTAATTTAACAAGGCTAACGATGGTCCCATAAACGTTCTGCCCATTTGCACGCTGGAATCAAAAACTCAAAAACAATGCTACGACTATGGCAGCGTCTACCTAACCCACACAGTAACCGAGCAAGACGTTCAGTAGCAGAACGGGTTCCCAAATTGGACCATCAATAAGTCGCCAACCCCAGGAGTGACAACGTTAATGAATCGGTTCCACAGATTCCACAACATGTAGAGATTAGTTGTTGGCAGTCTCATTGGGGGTTCTGAAATTCATTTTTAAAATAAAATAGAAAAGTGAACACGGGGAATTCCAGGTTTAAGGCGAAACATGCCCCTTTTGTGGCGATGCGGCTGGGATACGTTGGAGCAATTCACGCCGACAGAACAGCTAGGACATCGCGATTTCTGGGGCAGCACAGCCAGAGTCTAGGGGAAATCAAAACTGGCAGGGGTAAGGACGCTGACCACGTTTACACAATCCGCCGACGGAAGTGGGGTGAGCTAGCATGTAGAGCGCAAAACATACCAGACACGGATGCTGAGAGAAAAAGGAGAGGAGAAACAACATCCCAGGCTCATTCCCATATGATTTACCCAACCATTATGGCAAGCACTTGAAGGGTATTCAACGGAGGCTGGCACGCGTTAAAAATACATTTCTTCCAAGAGGTGCGACCAGGGAGAAGGAGATGGCCAGACGACCCTTCGCAAGGCAAATCGCCCAAGTAATACTAAGACAGCCACGGTGCCAGCACGACTCGTAGAGGGATAAGATCCACATTCGACTAGCAGGGAATTTATTTCACCATACGCTGAGATTGCATGGTCCAAATTTGTGGGGGGTATTCCCCACCCAAGTAGAGGATTTTAACAATAGAACGTCAAGAAATTGGTAACCCAAAAACACAAGGATAGACTACGGGAACGCCGAGAATTTATAACCTTAAATATGCTAAGATGGGTATCGAAATGCATGGGTTTCCTCCGCAGCACACATGGAATGAAAGCCCCCCAAAAAAGAAAACGCATACAATTATAAAAAGGAAAACACGGTAGGAGGATGCATCGATACAAGGAGGGTCACATAATCACTCAATCTCTGAATATTTGAACGCATTAAGCAACAAAAATCGTTGTCCAATGTATTATTTTCACAATAAAGAACATAGTCTAGAAATTCTGTGCAGAGAACTTCCATGACAACCATAACAACATTTGCTAAGGACGGTAACCCTGCTCATCCAATTTTTTTTTTTAAAAAGGGACTAAACATTATCCAGGATATACAATCGCTCATGGTAACAGAAAAAGCCCACAGTGACACTTAAAAACACAGTCCTAATATCTCTTTTATCCCAACAGACTAGCAACAACAACGATTAAGAAATATTGCAACAACAACGATTAAGAAATATTTTAAGACTATAGCCAATTTTAGCCACCAAGGAACAGAAGTAAAAAAACCATTAAATTCATTTACAACCCATATTCTGATACCAGATTAGATCATAATGCATCCTATTCTACCAATTTACAAACAACCATACTGCTGCCTTATAGCCCGCTGCATAGACGTCCGCGCTCCATGCCACTCCTACTCCGTGCCACTCCTGCTCGCCGACCGTAGAGACTACACCGGTACCTCCCAGCCAAACGCTAGGGGTACTCTGCTTCCACCTTATCCCCCCGAGCCGAAAAGGGGCCACACACAGTCCAAATGGTATACCTAGCTTCCCAGCTCACCTCCACAGCTGAGCTACCACTCTATTCCAAGCTGAGAAATTCCCAACTCCTCACAAGCAATCAGTCCAGTTTCCCATTTCGGCAGCATAACAATACCTAATAGCTCCTCCCCCTTCTTCCTTCTCTTCCCTTTCCTTTATAGAGTTTTTCCCCCCAAACTTTTCCTAAATCCCCTTTTTAAATTAGGTTTTAATGAAAACATCTAAATTTCTCCATTGTACAAGTGTCATTCCTCCCCCACTTCCCTCCAAATTTATTTTCTTTCTTTTATTAAAAGGCTCCTTTCCCTAATTTTATTATTCCCCCCTTTTTCCTTTTTTTTTTTTTAATTTATAATATATATATATTATTTTATTTTTCCTATTTACAGGCATGTTATTCATAATTTTAATTTATCATTATCCATCATTTTAATTTATCATTAATATATATATATATATATATAGGATAATGAGAGATTAAAGTGATGACAAACATGTATATGGGAAATGTAGATGTATAACATAAAAGAGGAATAAGGAGAAATTAAGGGGATGGATGGTGGTGATTTAATAATGTGAAATGGACATGTAAATGGGAAAATGATACTGGGAGATTAAGGTGATGGATGATAGTTTAATAATGTAGACAGGGAAAATGAGAGGATAATGGTCTTAGTTTTTTTTGGAAATTTCTTTATGTTATACTACATAGGTGAGGTCATTCTCACATATGCATATAAAGAGGAAGTAATGAAATATAAATATGGTCTTAGTTTTTTTGGAATTTTCTTTATGTTATATTACCTAGGCGATGCCATTCTTCCACAAGTTAGGAATTAATTTCTTCTTTGTAAAATTTTACAACTATTAGATTTACTTTAAATCTTACCCTCGCCATCGCCCCAAGAATTTTCTGAAGACCCAACTAATACTTCGGTGGGTTTTTGTTTAATTTGTTATTTTTATTCCAGGGTTTGTTCATAAGGTTAGACTAAAATTTTACCCTAAAAGTTTTAGACTTAGTACTTAGATTCTGAACTRGGCGACACTGGGTTAGGGAAGTTGTTTAAGAATTTCTCAAGGCGTTAATGTCTTAGGGATATTTAGGTTTGTTTCCTTCATCCACATCAATGCGATGTGCCCTTCAGGATGAGCCACATGCTCCAAGGGTGCCACTCACCTCATTTGTTTCCTTTGAGCGACGTGCCCTTCAGGATGCACCACGTGCTCCAAGGGTTCCACTCGCTTCTGGTGTTTCTTTTGTGTGACGTGCCCTTCAGGATGCACCACATGCTCCAAGGGTTCCACTCGCTTTTGGTGTTTCTTTTGTGCGACGTGCCCTTCAGGATGCACCACGTTCTCCAAGGGTGCCACTCACCAAGTGGACTGATTGGTAGACATCTATAACCCCTGGAGTTAACACTCCGCCAGGTGAACTTCTGGGAGACTAAAGGCTCTAAGGAATAAGGCCCCCACCTTATTGCATGCCCCTTAGAATCATCGTGAGCAACTGTTGCAGTCTGCCCTCACGGCATCGTGGATCCTCTCGAACTAGGTAATCGTTAACCTACAGTTCGAGCTACGGCGGGAGTGCTAGTAGGCGGTGGCAGGTATGCTGTCCACCCCTCTCCCTCAACCTCTCTGGAAATCATGTGTGGCCCCTTTACTCCATATGTGAGTCTGGTCGGCAAGCTATCGTCAGCCTGCATCATCAAAAATCATGTCAGAACTGTCAACATCATATCATCAAATCAAACGAAATATCATAGTAAATAAATCAACCCATAAGCACACTCCCTGACTCAATCCGGAGTCCAAGGGGGTTCCACCTATGCCTCTGCATTATCAAGTTCCAAAACCCTGCACACTCAATAAAACTGAGTCAATAGCACCTCTCTACATCAAATAGTAAAACCTCATGTCGTCTATCATAACACATCATAATCATGTATAAATGTTTTAACATCAGAAAAGTCCAGATAACTTATAAGGAGCAAGTGTCCTCAAATAATAAGTTTTCTCAGTGCGCCAGAGCGGGATGTTACATACACCCTTTCTTGGTCTAAAATTCGTCCCGAAGTTTCTCAGTACAATTACCGAAATAAAAGTATCACAGTATCATAAGTCTATCTATCAAACAAAGATGGAAACTACTGACGCATATCATATGCATCCTCCCAGGTCGTTGAGTGCAGACTATAACTATCCCACTGGACCTTGACCTGATCTACTGTTCGACGTCATAACTTTCGAATGCGATGATCTAATATGCGGACCGGCTCAGCCGTGAGCGCTCCCTCGTCAGATACCTGCAAGGAACTCATGTCAATCACGTGTGTAGGATTGCTAATATAATGTCTCAAAACAGATACATGAAATACATCGTGCATATGCCTCAAAGAATCAGGCAAGGCTAGTCGATAGGCCATGGGCCCCTTTCTCTCCACAATCTTGAAGGGTCCCACGAACCTAGGGGAGAGTTTATCTCCCTTTCCAAACTTGATCGAACTCTTATGCGGTTTAACCTGTAAGAAGACTCGATCGCCAACCTCATAACTACGGTCGACTCGGTGCGCATCGGCATAACGCTTTTGTCGATCCTGTGATTCTTTAATCCTTGGTCTTATGGTTTGCATTTGCTCTTCCATTTCTTGGATCGCTTCTGGTCCCACCAGGACCCTATCCTCAAGCCAATCCCAACTCAAGGGCGTCTGACACAGTCGCCTATAAAGAAACTCAAAAGGCGCCATCTTAATGGTGCTCTGGTAACTGTTGTTGTAAGCGAACTCTACTAGAGGCAAGAATTCCTCCCAACGCTTCTGTTGGTCCATCACGTACATGCGCAACATGTCTTCCAAGGTTTGGTTCATTCGTTCGGTCTATCTGTCAGTCTCTGGGTGATATGCAGTACTAAAATTGAGTTGGGTTCCCAAGGCCTCTTGAAAACTCGCCCGAAATCATCCAGTAAACACCGATCCTCGATCAGATATAATCTTCTTAGGCACGCCATGCAGCCTCACAATCTCACTGATGAAAACTCTCGCTATGTCAGGTGCCTGATACGTTGTACACACAGAAATAAAGTGAGCACTCTTCGTCAGAGTGTCTACCACTACCAAAAATCGAGTCGTGTCTCCTTGCCATCAATGGCAATCCAACATTAAAATCGATCGAAATAACCTCCCATTTCGATTCTGGAATGGTATGTGGTTGAAGTAATCCTGCCGGGTGTCTATGTTCAGCCTTTACCTGCTGACACTCTAGACATCTAGCCACAAAGTTGACTATGTCGGTCTTCATTCCTTTCCAAAAGAACAAGGGTTTAAGGTTTGCCCTCATCTTCGTGACTCCTAGGTGAGACATGTAAGCTGCTCTATGAGCCTCACTCAGGATCAACATCCTCAACTTGTCGTTTGGCGGTACGTAAATCCGACTTCTAAACCTCAATAAACCATCGTTATCCAATGAATATCCCTCATATCGTGGTACCATCATGGTGTTTTGTCCGATAAAATCCTTTACTACTTTGTACCAGTCATTGTCACACTGTAAAGTGAGAATCTTCTCACGTAGATTCGTTTGAAGAGGCAACACCGAAAAAATTCATGGCCTCCGACTCAAAGCATCCGCCACTTGGTTCACTGTTCCCTTTAGGTAAGTAATCTCAAAGTCATACTCGCTAAGAAATTCCGACCAACGCTGTTGTCACGCGTTCAGGTTGCTTTGTGTGAAAACGTGTTGCAGCCCACAATGATCAGTATTTAATTCAAAATTTCATCCAACAAGGTAGTGTCTCCAATCCTTCGAGGCATATACAAAGGCTAAAAGCTCCAAATCGTGTGTCGCGTAGTTCTCATCATGCCTTCTCAGTTTCCTTGAAATGTAAGCAATCACTCATCTGTCTTGCATCAATACTCCGCCTAAACCTTCCTTGGATGCGTCAGTGCATACCACGAAGTCTGCATCCATGTCAGGGACCTTTAGTATCGGCGCTATGGTCAATGGTCAACAACTCCTTAAGCCTTCGAAATGCTTCTGCGCATTTCTCGGTCCCAACAAACTTCTTGTTTTTCTTCTGTAATTCCGTGATCGGATTGGCTATCTTCGAAAATCCCTCGACAAACCGTCGATAATATCCTCCTACCCATAAAACTACGAACTTCTGTGACATTCGTCGGCGCAAGCCATTCCATAATAGCCTCGACCTTGGCTGGATCCACGGAGATGCCTTCGCCGGAGATGACATGCCCTAAGTAGTGAATCCTCGATTGATAAAAAGAGCATTTTGACAACTTCCCATACAATTTGTGTTCTTGTAAACCTTGTAGTACCAAGCGCAAGTGCTCGTCATGCTCCTCCGTCGTCCGAGAGTAGATCAAATATTGTCAATGCATACTTGGACGAACTTGTCCACGTACTCGCGGAACACCCCGTTCACCCAACTCATGAATACCCCTGGGGCGTTTGTCAGTCCCAAAGGCAAAACAGTAAGCTCGTAATGTCCAAATCTTGTCCTTAAGGCAGGCTTAGGGACATCATCCTCCTTGATCCATAACTGGTGATACCCTGATCGCAAATCGATCTTGGAGAACACTGTCGCACCCTTAATTTGATCAAACAGATCATCAATTCTTGGTAAGGGATACTGATTATTGATCGTAGCCTTGTTCAGTTGATGGTAGTCAATGCAAATCCTCCCTGATCTGTCCTTCTTTCGTATGAAGATAATTCATGCACCCCGCGGTGACACACTAGGACGTATCAGTCCCAGGTCCAACAACTCCTTCAGTTGCATTTTCAACCCTTGCTTCTCTGGGGTCGACATCCGATAAGGCGTTCTTGCTATCGGTTCGGTCCCCGGTTTCAGGTCTATGGTATCTCCAGTTCCCTTTCCTGCGACATCCCAGGCAACTCTTCTGGAAATACATCCGCAACTCCTTCACCACCGGAAGGTGCTCTAGTCCTTCCGCTACTCCCTTTTTGTTAGCGCGAGGATCGCATAAAGCTTGCACCCCTTGCGCATACTCTTTCGTAATTGTAAGGAAGAGACAAAACTTAGGGAAACTCCCTGGTTCCGTCCTACAATCACACGTCTCTGTCCTTCGTCATCATCCAAGCTCAACCATTTCGTCTTACAGTTGATTATCGCCTCATGCGATTCCAACCAATCCATACCGATCATGACGTCATACGATCCTAAGATCGTGATGTACAAGTTGACCCTCATGACAAACTCTCCTAGGTTAAGGGCTCATCCCGTAACCTTTTCTCCAACCTTCTATTTGGCTTCTGAAGCCCTCTCTATGAAGCTAAACTCATCCTGAACGACTGCCTTCTGGATGACATCGAGCAAGGTTTGAGGCATCAAACATTTAAACCTTTTCCCGCAGGCTGCCATTAAGTCCCAACACGAACCTGATGACCTTACGCTTCTCAAATTTAAGGTGCGGAGCTTAACAGAGTAGTGCCATAAAACGTGCCTCGTACTCGAGCACTGTACGACCTCCCTGTCATAAAGCATTGAACTCATTGAGCTGACGCTCAATGAATTCCCTTGAAAGATACCTCTCTCAGAACCGTTCCTCGAACAGTTCCCATGACACGTCTTCTATGGCCATTTTTAGCTGCAGTAGGAGCGTCTTCCACCATAGAAGAGCGCTCCCCTTCAGTTGAAAGACCGCCATGCGGACCTTCATGTTGGAGGTATAATTGCGAAGTGCGGAGCACATTGCCATCTTTTCCAACCAGGCCTCGGCGGCTGCGCCTTCCGGGGCACCCAAGAACTCGGAAAATCGACCTTCTCGAGTTCCCGATGAAAGCTACCTATAAAGACTGGTGCGTGCGGCGGAACCTCAGCGTGTGTCGGCGCCCTGGCCTCGTCTCTGTCCAATTGGCTGATCAGTGCCTCGGACATGCGCTGAAAAGATCTCATCATCCCAACAACATCGCCAACTGCTATATTCTCCTGTCCGAGAACCTGCTCGCCTCCCTGGCGGTTATACCCTTCAGGTGTGGATGCCACTGGAGGCATCACGCCTCCTCCCCTAGTGCCCCGTCGTCTGCCTCCACGACGTCCTCTAACCATGATTACCGTGCATGTACACAATCAACTCGGTCAGCAATAGTATAATAAAATCAACTCATGTCAATGAAAGCTGTAGCGAATCCCAAGTCGCAGGTCGAACCGGCTCTGATACCATATGTAACGTCCTCCTTGTTATGACAATGACTTTGATGACAGGTGAAAATTTTTTGTTTAAGGTGTGTGCACGCGTGTAAAAAAGGAACAGACACACTTGACTTTCGTCGCCACCTGACGACTACAAGATGTAACCATGAAGTTTACCACAAGAAGTCAAGGCGCACCACAAGTAGCTGCAACAATAAACGACCAAAGACATAAGGCGCACAATGCAACCATTTGTAAGCAGAAGACGACACACGGAGTTATGTACACTAGAGTCATAGACGGAAGAATCCACAGTAGTAGAGTTTACTATTTCTGCACAGAAAAGCAGGGCGTTTAATCTTAGTCCTCTGCTCCAGAGAGAGAGAAGGTCAGATAGGCTCCTGGCCGACTGCTTAGGCAGAAACTAGTAATCTCCGTCAGGTGTGTCGCAAGAGTGGAAACCCTTCCTTTAAAGGGCCCGAGACTCTTAATACGACACAGGATTCCATACACTAAACCATCACACAAGAGACTTATATACTGGGCTACAAGTAGGTGCCTACATCCCGCCCGACACAACAAACCAAGCCTACTAGGCTAAGAACAATCATCCTAGAAACAAAACACTAAAACAAGGTAGCTAGGACATTTGTAGTAAGCAACCCAACACATCAAGTTACCTATCCAGATGTAACCCCTATTTCTTAATTTTTAACGCCGACACCCTCAACGGGTAGCGCAAGCTGGGACGACTTTATCAACATCCCAGAATCATATAGTTGGAGCACGAAACCTAAGGGCGAAGGAGTAAACTAAATCAGATTAAAAGATTCATTTTTAATCAACTCTAGTAAAACAATACCTCCTAAGAACTGAACAATCACCTCCAGAAGTTGTACTAAAACAATATTCCCCATTGTATTAAATAGTACCTACATTGTGTTTATCAGTATCTCAATTGTATTAAGGCGATGTTTAGGTGGTATCAACATTGTTCAATTAAATTAAAACATTAATCAATCAAATTCGACGATGTACCCCTTATGTTAAGACAATACTCAAGTACATTAAGACCTCACCCTCTAAACATTAATAAACAATACACAATTTGCATGAAGGCCTTACCTGCTAACAATTATGTGATCTAGTTATAAGTCCTGAAAAACATAAAGATTAAACARTTCTGCATAGTTACACCATATCTTAAACTCTAGAATTTACCATATACAGTAGTATGTTTATAAATACCCCACAATGATTTATTTTATGCATTGAAAAGAAAAATAATACTTTACTAATTCTATAGGAATGAGAGTCAATCAATGTTTTGTTATTATTGTTGTGAATACATAATAAAAGATCCTAAGAAAATCCTAGTAAATAAGAAGAAGCTACAACAATAAAAATTGAGAAAATAAATTGCATATCAATGCAATTCCTCAATGTTAGGATACATAAATACCTTAAGATGACTCATCATTTTATCTTGAATAAAAGAACATGTTGTGAATTATGTTTGCAGACCTTGTTTAAGTCCGGCATTATAGATTGTTTTCCAATTTAGCAAGTTATATCATTTTCACAAAATGAAATATAGGAAACGCTTTAGATATAAGACAATTCTGTGTATAAACATATATGCGATATTCTGTGTAGGAATAAGCATATGGGTAGTATGGATACATTTATGAAAACATTCGGAAATTGTAATAAATTTTAGTATCACTATAAAAAGAGATAAAACAATTGAGACGAAATCCTTATTTGTATGGGAAAAAGCGCTATTCGGCGATGGCGTGGAACAACTGTTTAAAGGCAGATTAATAAGAAAGTTATGGCCCAAATAAATTATACAACGTAAGAAATATTTCGGTAGAGGGAAGATGCCCAGGTGTGCAGATCCTGTCCCGAATTAGCGAGACGTGCGGTGTAAGGGAGGTCGAAGTTTTGAGGCTAAAATCCTGCAGGGCGCATGCTGTCAAAATTAACTTTAATTTAACAAGGCTAACGATGGTCCCATAAACGTTTTTCCCATTTGCACATTGGAATCAAAAAATCAAAAACAACGCTACAACTATGGCAACGTCTACCTAACCTACACAGTAACCGAGCAAGACGTTCAGTAGAAGAACGGGTTCCCAAATTGGACCATCAATAAGTCACCAACCCCAGGAGTGACAATGTTAATGAATCGGTTCCACAGATTCCACAACACGCAGAGATTAGCTGTTGGCAGTCTCATTGGGGGTTCTGAAATTCGTTTTTAAAATAAAATAGAAAAGTGAACGCGGGGAATTCCAGGTTTAAGGTGAAACGTGCCCCTTTTGTGGCAACGTAGCTGGGATACGTTGGAGCAATTCACGCCGACAGAACGACCAGGACATTGCGATTTCTGGGACAGCATAGCCGGAGTCTAGGGGAAATAAAAACTAGCAAGGGTAAGGACACCGACCAAGTTTACACAGTCCACCGACGGAAGTGGGGTGAGCCAGCACGCAGAGTGCAAAACGTACTAGGCACAACTGCCGAGAAAAAAAGGAGAGGAGCAACAACATCCCAAGCTCATTCCCATGCGATTTACCCAACCATTACGGCAAGCACTTGAAGGGTATTCAACGGAGGCTGGCGCGCGTTAAAAATACATTTCTGCCAAAAGGCATGACCAGGGAGAAGGATATGGGCAGACGACCCTTCCCAGGGAAAATCTCCCAAGTAATACTAAGACAGCCACGACGCTAGCACGACTCGCAGAGGGATAAGATCCACAGTCGACTAGCAGGGAATTTATTTCACCATACGCTGAGATCACGCGGTCGAAATCTGTGGGGGGTATTCCCCACCCAAGTAGAGGATTTTAACAATAGAACGCCGAGAAATTGGTAACCAAAAAAACAGGGATAGACAACGGGAACGTTGAGAATTTATAACCTTAAATATGCTGAGATGGGTATGGAAATGCATGGGTTTCCTCCGCAGCACAGACGGAATGCAACCCCCCAAAAAAAGAAAACGCAGACAATTATAAAAAGGAAAACACGGTAGGAGGATGCATCGATACAAGGAGGGTCACAAAATCACTCAATATCTGAATATTTGAACACATTAAGCAACAAAAATCATTGTCCAATGTATTATTTTCACAATAAAGAACACAATCCAGAAACTCTGTGCAGAGAACTTCCATCACAACCATAACAACATTTGCTAAGGACGGTAACCCTGCTCGTCCAATTTTTTTTTTTTAAAAGGGACTAAACATTATCCGGGATATACAACTGCTCATGGTAACAGAAAAATCCCATAGTGACACTTAAAAACACAGTCCTAATATCTCTTTTATCCCAACAGACTAGCAACAACAACGATTAAGAAATATTGCAACAACAATGATTAAGAAATATTTTAAGACTATAGCCAATTTTAGCCACCAAGGAACAGAAGTAAAATAACCATTAAATCCATTCACAACCCATATTTCGATACCGGATTAGATCATAATGCATCCTATTCTACCAATTTACAAACAACCATACCGCTGCCTTATAGCCCGCTGCGTAGACGTCCGTGCTCTGTGCTGCTCCTGCTCCATGCCCCTCCTGTTCTCCGACCGTAGAGACTACACTGGTACCTCCCAGCCAAATGCTAGGGGTACTCTGCTTCCCCCTTAGCCCCCGAGACGCAAAGGGGCCACACACAGTCCAAATGGTATACCTAGCTTCCCAACTCGCCTCCACGGCTGAGCTACCACTCTATTCCAAGCTGAGAAATTCCCAACTCCTCACAAGCAATCAGTCCAGTTTCCCATTTTGGCAGCATAACAATACCTAATAGCTCCCCCCCCTTCTTCCTTCTCTTCCCTTTCCTTTATAGAGTTTTTCCCCCCAAAATTTTCCTAA